>BMAT01012988.1:452769-478207 GCA_019649035.1 Elysia marginata
GGAAAACAGAAAGGGTAATAAAAATCAATATAAAGGCACTAGAAAATGTTCAAAAAAGGTTGATTATTTGTAAAATTAGCCACATAAAACATTCAACATTGTACATAATTTACCCTTTTATAGGGCAAACCGGGTTGTCCCGAAAACACAAGATATGAAAAAGGAAAGCCGATGACGACGAGGACTAGGGATACGAAAGTAAAAGGGTTCACACAATGATATCGAACGAGTGAAGAGGTACGAAAGAAAAACATTCAAACAGACAGATAGACAGATCGGGGTGAATTTCAAGTGGAGATAATGAAAAGGTAAAATAATAACGAGATATTAAAGACAAATCAATGCCCAGATTTCAATTATAATAAAGTTACAACGATTTAGCCTTGAAAACAAATCGAATCCATCTAACATAAATTCTCATACAAAAAGACATTTATATAGCAAAGGATAAACAAATACATCTGAAATAATCTGTTTGGAAACCTAAAAAGGCGTAAAGAAAATAATGTGTATTAACATTCTAATGAACTTTAATTAAACGAAATCTTATTATCCACATAAAGCAAGCTACTAATCCCCGACCTGATCCAAGATCGATACATTTAAAGCTGCGAGCTAATGGCATGCGGAAAATTCTGTGGTAAAATAATAAGATTTGTCGGTGGACATTGTTTATAGCGTCTGAACGCCACTTTGGTGTGGGAGATACGAATCTGGGCAGTAAGTTGCCAAGGCCTGGCACGCCTGTCTCGTTAACTGACCATCACCTGGAGAGCGAACAGTCTGTAAACACCAGAAGAGCAAGGTAGCCAGTGTCAGCCTGCCAGACCAGGCCACTTGGAAATTCCAGCAGAGCAAGAGGCTAGTTACGTCATAACAGAGGATACAAGCCTCAACTCCTCATCTTTTTCAATTCTCTTTTAATGTTAAAATAAGTTTAACAATATGCTAATTACTTATCAATATAAACTTTTTTTGGGATGAGTCGAGTTGACAAGAGCAATACTGCCGAGCAAACTAATTACAACAGTAGTATTTATAAAACTTGCCGAGCAAAATTATTATAAAATTAGTATTTATAAAACTTGCTGAGCAAAATTATTGTAAAAGTAATAGTTATAAACCTTGCCGAGCAAAAGCTTGCCCAGCAAAAATAATAAACAATATCTTTGATTTTAAAGTTTATAATAAAAAAGTAGGCTTGGCCCATAATTAAAATGATTTATGCGGCTTTTTTTCTGCAATTTCTAATGTTGGTGAAGTTAAAGCGTCTCCTCAAATTTTTAAGAAGTGTTTCCAGTTGATAACAACTTTTGTATAAGCATCTTGTATAGCGAGGGAGCTATGAGTCAATTTGTTACCGAATTGTGGGCTTTGTGGTGAAAACACTAAAATCAGGTTGAGGACATACTACGCTAAATTAGATATTACTTGTAATGTACCCCGTTCAAATGAACGGAGTGGTTTTGTACTTTAAAATAATAACTTTTTAACTGAGACAAAAAAGGAACGCCCACTCAATATAAATATGATGTGTTTTCTTATGTAACTTTTCTATTATTGTATAACTGATTGTTGCTGTTTATGTTTTATTTATCATTTATTAGTGTTCACTTTGTTAACTAATACAGGACGACAACGGGAAAACAGGAGAGAGACTATCTGACCCCTTTATTTTTTGCTTTAATTTAAAAAAAATTCCTCTACATGTAGGTTTATGCCAAATGTGTGTGGCTAAAGAAGCTAAGGCATTTTTGCAGAGTGCACCGATTCACCATAATGTTTGAACGTAAAATTTAAAGCTTTTCTTTCATAAGTTACACCTTCGATTTTTAAGAAATTAAAATAGCTCTAGATTTAACTTGATCTGGAAGATGCCTGCAGTGTTTTCTGCTCATAATATGGATGTCCAAGGCTAATTTTTTATTGAGTTGAAGGTAAAATGCCAATATAAAAATGAGAATGTAAAAAAATCCAGTTCCTTCGTTATTGGGAATAATGTTTCATGGCTTTAATTATAGTGGGATTTTCCATAACCTGTGTTAACAGTGAAGCTTTCAATAGCAAAGACAGATAATTTTAAACGGCGTGTGCAAAAGTACTTTCGTTTGTATTTAAAACCCGGCTTGAAAGTATCTATTCGATTAAATTCGGTAAAAAGTTAAATGCTTTAGGTGTTTCTGTTTTACTCACCGCAAAGGCAAACAATTACACTATAATTAAAAACTGTTACCCTTTAAACTGATTAAGTCATTCGATTTCACATTTATTATGTTTTTTGTTTTGAAAAAAAAATTAATTACCACTCTTAAAATAAATGGAAATGTGGTAAAATTAATTACAAAATAAATTTGATTCATGCTAATGCGATTAATATAAAAGGAGATAAATGAAAAAGAAGTTGAAATTACCAATATGAAACAACATTTTAGCGCATGCTTCCATGACATAAGGAGCATGGTACAAAGAGAAAGAGAGAGATGTACATGGAGATAATGTGCGAGAGAGAGTAAGAGAGAAAAAGAGAGCGAGAGAGGGAGAGAGAGAGAGGGAGAGGGAGAGAGAGAGAGAGAGAGAGAGAATGCGGTTTTGACGAAAACATATTTGTAAACATGACTTTTATGATTAGCTTTTTTGTTCACTGATGCTTTGAGAGAAGGAAACCAACTAGATGTCGGGATTCTCTTGGCACCAGTAAAGCCCCAGAGGCAATAGTTAAGCACTGTGACGAAAGCTTTGCAGATTCCTGGTAGGTGTCGCTGAGGTCAAGAATGGTGCTAGTTAGCTGGTACTCGTTGCCATCATAAAAATCTACTTACTCGCCAGGAATCGATATTAATCTGAAATGAACGATATTTTGAAATGAAGGTTAATAAAGCTGAAGCAGAAAGAAAGCGAGTGGCGTGAGCATATAGAAAATTGACAGCATTTATATAATATTTTTCGTAGGCGAAGACAATAAAAGAAAGAAACTCACAAAATGATATAATAACAAGTATTGGGAAAAAAGGGCTGAATAAGTGGGAATAGCACGCGCATTTAACGACATAACATTTTTTCGTGAGATATATGGTGTTCTTTAAGTGTATTTAAATAAAGAGCTCAGGCTCGGTCAGTGTTTCAGAACCGAATACAATGTAAATGAAAATGGACCCTGAGTGCCGCCAAGGAAATGACGATTCCAAGATTTGCTTCTAAATCTTGTCAGATCTTTTCTCAAGCCCAAGGACGAGCAACTCGATAGCCTCCCTTTAATTGAGATCAGCCCCTCACCAGGGTCCGGTTACATCCTCTTGGTCAATGCCAGCGGATACGTTTAGAAGCTGTTCATTTGTGGCGGCGATTGAAGGAAATCGCAACTTCAGTCTGCAGCTAGCTACCCTTTCAGAGATGGGGGTTGGTCTGTAGGCTGATTATTTCCCTTAGAGTATGAAGCGCTTGGGCAAAGACACATCCTTGTGATAAAAGAAATAATGAAGTAGAAGACTTTTCTGAAGTGAGGATAAAGAAATATATAGGTAGGTAGAGGGGGAGAGAAGAGAGAGAGCGAGAAAGATAGAAAGAGAGAGAGAGAGAGAGAGAGAGAGAGAGAGAGAGAGAGAGAGAGAGAGAGAATAACAAAATGAAGCGAAAATCCCCACAAAAGTGAGTATGAGACAAAACAGAACTTGTTTAGTAGAATTACTTTTGACACTATTATCTTAACCCGTCAAAAGCAAACGCAATTGTCACAATTTTTAAACGAAAACTAAGTTTCAATGCTGTAAAAATTTGAAGTTATATAAGAGAGAATTATTTGCTCCATGAAAGCTTTAGGCCTTGCGTTAATTTGCATCCCAAAACTCATTTTATTTCAACCTCAGACAAAGATAAAAGGACTTCACGTAAAACAAAACAAAACAAATCAGAAAGAAGCTTTAATTTCCCGAGCGTCTTCAGTAATTTATTGCAAATAAAATGGAAAACACTGACACAGTTGTTTGTTAAACCACGGTGGTGCAAATGCCCTGATTTAGAGAGATGTTTATCTCGTCAATTTTTAAGGAATATATAGAAACCTTCCAAAACTTTCTTTGCAGATTATTGTTTAATTCTTGAACAAAGCACCAAATAATATGTATACATTTAAAAAGAGAACCCACCATATATTTTTGCTAATTCAAGATATTTTTCTCTATTGAATGTACAAGCTATTCACAAACAATTAATTAGCATCCTTTGTTACAAAACAGAAAATCAAAGCATGCCAAGTTATTTCGAGATATAATACAATAGAATAAATAAGTATCAGATATGTGTACCAGAAGAAGTGATGCTATTTTTATATTATAATTGTGTTATCAGGATGTCAGCATTCGTTTAAAGTTCGAAAGAAATTAAAAAAAAAAACAACGTATTCCATAATGATTGAAATGCCTATAATCTGCAGTGAATTAAAGTAGGTTTTAAGTTGAAAAAAAAACCTCGAAAATGCTTGTCTTTGGTATGATTCGAACTCTCGACTTATGGAAGCTTCGGCAGCCACCGCCATGTCCTTTTAGTCTTCTGTTGTAGATATATAATCAAATGAAAATGAAGAAGTTCACGCTGCTGCGCCGCACTGTTGAGCTTTTCCCTATTCTCCTCTGGCAGCATGCCTGGCGGGTGAGTGGGAGCGGGCTGTCCTGGACCATCTGTTCGCTGACGGCAAGTACAACCCTCACGAGCGGCCGGTGGAGGACGAGTCCAAGCCTCTCCAGGTCACCTTTGGCATCATCCTGCAGCAAATCATAGATGTGGTGGGTTTGCTTATCAAACAATCTCATTCAATTTTTTCTTTTTCATCTTTGAGGGCAGTGACTCAGACCTTGCAACACTTGCTTATCATTTTAGATGTAACCTCACAAAACCATGGCATCCACTGGGTGACAGTTTAATGAGACTTTGCTAATCAGAGCCACTCCAGTGACACCATAGCTTTAGCTTTGAGGTTTGTTCACCTAACAGATTTCTTTCTTTGCAAGTTTATGTATTTTTCTGCAAAGTGAATTTGCAACGAAATGGTTACGCTATTGTAATTTTGGAGAAGGAATTTGTTAGCCAGGCGGTTAGACTTGCAGAATGTTAGATTCGAGATAGTTTTGTAAATTATCTTGGTCAGCTCTCAATGAGTTAGATGGATCGAAAGAAAATGCGACTAAAGCTTTTGCTTCTTTGTGGATGACCATTGTAACTCAAATAGTATTTTAAAAATGAAAATTTTCAATAAGTGATTTCATTTATTTTGGTCATAAAATGAAACATAAACATGCTAAGTGCTCCACAGCTTTATTTCACATTAAACATATTGAGCGCAAACATCGATGTTCTCTTTGGGCCTCAAACTTCAATATCAAACTTCAATTAAAAATGACACTTTTTGCTAGAGGAAATGAAGAAACGTCAGGTTATTTTAATTAACTTTCCAAGCTGATCTCAGATAATGGGTTTTCTTTTCTTTTCTTTTTTTTTTGGATACCGATTGCCACATTGTATCTAGAGCCTTTTAAAGGGAAAACCAAGAACTTTAAATCGGTATTCTAACGAATCCACAATTTCAATTTGTGGTTTTTATGTCAATTGTTCTTTTGCTCTTAAAAAAGACGACAATAGTTTTTAAGCTTAAAATTTTTTCTTATTCAATTCGTATTTTACAATAATGGAATCGGTTTGAAAAGTGGGCGGCCCAGAGAAAAGCTTTATCCTAATAGAATCACGTTTCCCTGGGTGAGACTGAAACTCGGCTGAGCTCCCAGTTACTGGCTCACCAACAGATTTTGCCAATCCTGAGAATGGTACTCACCGTCAACACAAATGTCATCGCCGACCACTTGTTGAGTCACGAGGACTGTTTCCCCCAAACCCTCCAACTTTCTATAGCTATGTGAGCATTTAAAGAAAAGCGTTTTTATCGTTCAATGTTCAACTTAAGAAGCCACAGCCTGCTTCTGGATCAGTTCTTGTATCTTTATCCTCCTCCTGGTTTAAATAAAACCTCTGTTTTCTCTCCTGCAACTCTCTTTGTCTGCGTGCCTCTCCTTTTTATTTTTCCGCATGCATCTCTCCACAGTTTTTAGTCTCTATTTCATCTACTTCTCTATGCAATTCCTATTTACTTACACATCTACCCACTTGATCCCCACCTGTTTGAGGTTCTTTCCTTCTCTCTACCTACCTACCTACCTACCTACTTACCTATTTACCTTTCCATCTATCTGTCTATCTATCTATCCATCCATCTATCTGCTCATCGATGAGTTCAGAAAAAATTTTGGTTGGTTATGTCCTTTCAGAGAAGCCATGTAAAGCGCTTAGAGCATTCTAGTGGATTAGGCGCTGCTTAAATAGCTCTTTACTTTTTATTTTTGTATGTTTATCTCTATGTTTATCTGCCTCCATAATTGAAATAGCAGTCAAAGAATTTATGTCGTTCGTCTTTTTTTTTGCAGATTTCCTTTGCCCATATCAGATCCTATCGAAAAGTTTACTTTGCCAATATCAAATCCACACGTGACATAAACCTTCTTCTTTCTACGAAATTTGTTATTCTTTGACACAGTTGTCCTGAAGAAGATTTTCCATTGATATTGCCCAAGTTTCCTATCCCATTCATGAAATCAATTTATCCTAATCCTAACTTTTTAAAAATCTCAAATTGCTTCAAATTTCCTTCCACGTCTTCACAGATGCTTCACAACGAGCCACATCAACTTCTCTGTCCCTCTCTCTCTCTTTCTCCCTCCCTCTCTCTCCTTCCTTTTCAATTCTTATTCATTCTTTCTCCCTTTTTCTCGTAAAACTCTCAATATCTAGACGTTCGAAGCCCATGAAAACTGCCTAAGCACCTTCATTTGCAATGAGAGCATCAGCAGCTGTCGCAGGCCCCCCTGGTGGCCAAGATCTAAGAGTGTCTTTACTGCTCTCAAGTCTTTCTCAGTTTGGTTGCCGTCGCTCAATCTGTGGCAGGGACAATCAATACAAAGACCTTTTTTTAGCCTTTTTCTATCGCTTTTAAATTCAGGACATACGTTCTCTACTTCACACGTGTTACCACTTGTATTTAAGCCTTTACTTAGGCCTTCAACGTTGGCCGATATGATCTCATTCTCTGCTCCATCTCTCCACCTGTTACTTGAGTGTAAAAACTTGTATTTTTAGAACTTTTATTTCGAGAAAACTCGAATATTTCGGCTTAGCATTAGGTTTACAAGTCAGTATATTTTATCTCAGTCGCGTGGCATTGTATTTTTTCAGGTGATTGAAAAATTCTTTCTTTATTCCCAGGCACCAATACTGACCATCCGGAATAGGCCAGATGAAAGCAATATGAATAAAAAACATAGATTTTGCTTTAAACCCCTTTAACAAAAAATTCATATGAATAATTTTTTTGTAAAGGCAATCGAGAAAACTTGATCTCAAGGAGAGCGTGTTTGGGAATTTATGAAAGACATTACATGTATAGAACAATAACACAGCTTGTAGCATTTAAAATGTGAGTAAATGAAGAAAAAAATCACTCATCATTATTTCTAACACGTAAACTAGGTTCCATATATTTGTCTTTTATATCCTTGAAAGACAAATTTGCCAACATTCAGTATGATGTTTCTAAGATGGCACGGATTTGTGGAACTTGATTGTCCAGAAAGCCGCACCTTGTCTGCAGTTCTCTAGTATAGTTCACACGTCGTAGGTCATTTTTTTACGTAACCCGCCTGAAAACATTCTTGCAAAAAAAAAAACAACAACAACACAAAAAAGCCCCTTTAGAATAATGAGGCGAATAGCCTGATTTGATAGATCAAACATGATCCCTTTTTATCATCCTTTTTCATCAATCTTACCAAGACTCCAATTTCAGCTGAAATACCTGGATCTCTACTGGATTTGTATCGACTGGAACTATTCGCCAACTTCAGCAATGAATAGTAGTATTAACTTATCTACGATTGAATGAGAAATCGTGGGCTTTGTTTTTTTTTCAAAGAGAAAGAAGCAGTTGTACCAAGTAAGCCGGAGGCATCTCTTGGACTCAGCACAACAAAATAGTTTGCCAAATTTAGACATGAAGCTGTTTTTGCAATTGATCAAGTGAATACAAAGAAAAAAATTTAAAAGTATTGATGTCACAAGAGAAAATATCAATGTAGCATACTAGCAAAAAATGGATATTTCAATCATTTGAGACTAGTTTTACAGAGAGTGCAAGTATTTCTTTTTTAATAAAGTTTTTAACGATTCATATCCGAATTAACCTCTTTTGTTTATTTTGTTTGCTTTTGATATGATATATGTTTAAAGTTAACGCAATTGTTACATCTTAGGTACCGAAAAACTCCACTGATTATGTTTTAACAAACATAATACGAATACGTTCCCATTTTCCTTGGTCAACTACTTATACTTCGATTGAAGCAAAAATGCTTACAGATTAACTCAGCACAGTAAAACAAAAAGATGTTAAAGATAAGGAAGAGAAGTTGCCAAATAGCTCATTGGTAACACAGAGAAGCATGCTGCCTACATATGTTTTGATGCTAGTTTGTAAAATTTGAAATGATTGTATTTAAGAGACTCGACAAGACATGTTTTTCTAATAAAGAATAATATAAGGGTTTGATTTTAGCTTTCAACGGAATTCAAATTAGCTCTTTATAATTCCAAGCCCGTGAACAATGAACTTAATATAATATTTCTGAGACAAACATATCTCTATGAAAAGTTTCACTGTTTGGAGCAAACTCTTACAAAAATAGTCAGCAAATTACCTTTTTAAAAAAAATCCTGTAAACTGTATGATTTTCCTAAACAACGTATGATTGCAACGAAACATTATAAGATTTATTGTCTCATGATAGTGATGTTGGAATATCTAGGCGTTTAGATTGTAACAGTGAACAGCGATTTACATGCTGTAAAAATTAGCCTTTTCCATAAACTGTAGACTACTTTATGTTTTATCGGTGATTGATGAACATCTGAAAAATGCAACAACAATCTTTTCCTGCAAGACACTGCAGACTTCGAGAAAGCAATGTTTTGGTATGGAGGGGAAAAATAACAAACAGCGGATAGAGCGGTCGAAACTCCACCATTGAAAGTCAGGGCAGATTTATTTCGACTGCTATTGGGTCATAATTCCGTCCGGAAGTTTAATCGAATCGTCTGCTTTGAAAGCGGCCATGCCACTGTAAACAGCCTCCACATAGGGCGCGCCACTTGTCTCTGTTCATGAGAGGTCCAGGATCGATGTCTATTGAGTTTCAAAGAAACTCATGCTAGCCTTTTGCTTCTCGTCATAAAACGAGAGAAATTTCCGGAAGTGTTTTAAAAAAGAATGGGAGAAAGAAAATTCTTTTCGTTTCATTTCGCTTTATAAGTTTGCCGTTCCAATTTCTGGAATCTTTATTTGCGAGATCTTGAGTTTTGTTCGCAATTTCATGTTTCCATTCCTTCCAAGTTCATCCTTTTGCTGACGTAAACTTTACTTTACTCGATTCTGCTTTTGTAAGCGCTAGAAACGCCCTCTTTCCACAAACATACCAGTACACACTCTGTCTATCCCTTAATGTTTAAACGGCTCCGTTCTATTCAGTGTTGACCTTCTTGCTATGGAACTCAACCCATTGGTTGTATCGTTCATTATTTTCTCCATTTCTGAAAACATTCTCGTTTGTTCATTATCCACCAAGTTTTGAACCAAGATAAAATTGCCAAGGTTACAGACTCCTTCAGAAAAATGATTTTATATAGGCACAAAAGTTCTGTACAGGTTACTTGTTTTCCTAAACTACTAGCAAATACAATAATACTAATCTGATAACTAATTTTCCTTAACGTCAATCTAAAAGCTGGTTTTCGACATAAGTATTGGTCGTCAATACTAACAACTTATCGATATTTAGATCTATTTTGTTATCAGTCCAACTGAACTTTAAAAAGAATTCAAGACAGGGCAGCGATGATCAGGTCAGAACATAGTGGAAACCAACCATTCTTGTCCTAAAAAATTGTATCTCCGAGACCATTGAAATATCGTCAAATGATAAAAGCAATCTCATTGAAACTTCCATTTCAATAAATATGTCTTTTTTAAGCTCAGTTGACCGACGCCGTTGCTTAAAGAGCTGTCAATCAGCACACACAGCCTATTATTATGCTCTGTTATAAGAATTTTTTCGCTGGTATCAGATTTTTACAATACTGGGCAAGTGTATTTGGTAAGAAAAACAATCGCGTAAGTTTTCGTCAGATCTGTCACGGAACCATGTGAAGCGCGAGAAACGGTGGGAACCAACATCGGTAGGCTGCAGTCGACAAATCCGTTTTTATGTAGAGATATATGATTTACACCAACAAGAGCTTCAACACGGATTTCCGAACTTCAGAAAAGCTTTTGACGGAGTATGGCGGGAAGCTTTGTGGGCAGCCATGAACTTATATATCACCTGCGCTAACCTGAGCAAACTCATAAAAACCCAACAATTTTCAACAGCGAAATTGGGAAATAGTTCCGAACAACAGTGACAAAACGCCAAAGATGTCTTCTCTCAATCATAGATTTCACCATTTTCTTGAAGAGGACCATGACAGATGCAACTGTGACGGAACAGTCAGCATTGCGGGCAGAACTGTTACGAAAGATTTTGCAAACGACATAGACGGCCTTGCGGGACAATTTCAGGAATTAGCCACATTAGTTGATGGTCTTAAAAATACTTCGTCAGCCTGTATCATAGAGCTCACCGCTGAGAAGACCAAACTAATGTAGAAGTGTACATCCAGGTCAACACCCAGAGGCTTGAGACCGTAGGCAGCTTCAAATATCTGGGAACCGTAGTGCCAGATGAAGGATCAAGACCAGAAACTCCCAGAATAGCGCAAACTACGGCTCAAATTAAGGACTAAGTAGAAAACTATCTAAAACTACAGACTTATCACTACCATATCAAAGATCAGACTGATGCATTCCCTGGTCATGGCAATGTTTCTGTATGAATCGTGGACCTTGAAAAAAGGATGGAATCTGTAAAGATGAGATGCTTCCAAATAATCCTTCACAAATGAAGAAGTCATACAACGGATTACATTATTGAATTAGACCATATACTGATATTCTCAACGTTCAAGAAGTGCAAATTACAATCGTATATTCACCTGTTCTCATCGGGCCTTGCGAAGATAATCTTGCAGGGCAGTGTCCATGAAAATGGAGCATAATCATATTGTTGAAGAGTTGGGAGCACAATGTCAATCAATGAACGGGCTTGGACCACAAAGACACGCTCAGGAACTTTGAAGTTTGGAGTGTAGGAACCAGTTTGGGAAATCTTCAAAAGCGCCCCAACTGAAATTCAGTCTACGAGATAGGTGACGATAATGGTGAAAACGGTTTAACATTGCGTATGCAGAATAGTGGTTTAGTCAAAGATTAAAATGAACATTCCATGCGTGTGATAATCTCGCCTTAGATGTAAATTCTCCTGAACACTAATATTTGCACAATTCAAAGGATTAAACTGTGGGACTTGTTTCAAATTGTTTGAGGGTTTTATCTGAGATGAACAATGACTGTGTTACCTTGTTTTAGAATCTTCTTGAAACAGTTGCAATAGACCTTGTTTTCTGAGGCACTCTTAACTTCCTCCTCCAATCACCTCTTTATATACCCAACTTTTTCTTTGACCTATGTCCTCTTTTATTTCTATATTCTTTTTCTTCCCAGTATTGGTTCATCTTCATTTTCCTCTACTTATCAAAATGCCTTTTATACCCTAGATATCTCATTCCCCTCTCTACTTTTCTACCACACCGCTCAAAATTTGAGAGCAAGTCAACGTGTATAGAACTCTGACGGTTTCTAAGTGTTTTTAGGTGAGTTAAAAAGATTTACTTGTCTACTTTCTGATACCGTCACAATTATTTCCAAGCCCAGTTTGCCACATTACCCGAGGGCACGTGCTGCTGACAACACCAAATCTCCAGGCCTTCAGCCAAGCTCTGGATGTACCGTCATTAACACGAGGGAAATTATTGTACCGATGGTTTTAAGTATCATCTCGGTCTAAGGATAAAAATGCTCCTGCGAGGAGGCAACTGTAGACCATCATTTTTTACTTAACTACTTGACAGTTTGTTTTTACACTGATATTGTTCGAATTGTTAGAAAATTGCCACCAAATGCATTAACTTAACTTTTAAAATGGAATGATTTTTATTGAGATATTTTTCCTTCATATTTATGTACCATTGAGTTTGGAAAGAAGCAGGGATTTATTTGTACTGATATGTATCGCTTTACCTATGCAGTCATTACATGTATTTTTTGAGCTAAATGCTGATCGAAAAATAGGTTATCATAATCATCATTAGCCTTTTCTTGGGTTGGTGCAGCTAAATAGGTAAAAAAATGAGTTCAGATACTATAATTACTCACGGAAATTACATTACAATATTAATGTAAAACACACAGATTGCACTTTTCTAAAGGCTATAAAACAAGTTAGATAAACTGCCGAAGATTTACTACCAGAGTTTATTATAATCATTATGTCAGTATTTGTGTGAGTTGATGCACCACACCCTAAGTAGCGCAGGCAATTTCTCTCATCAGATTGATTGTAATGCTAACATTATTTGAAAATGAAAATTAATTTATTAGTCTTAGAACATATTGCGACTCAATAGTGCCTGATTATAAAGCTTGCAATCAATTTTTATTTTTGAGATAAGGTGTAGGGAGCGAATTCAGAAGTTATTCTAAAGCATAAGAACACTCTTTAGCAGACTCTCAATCTGAAAAGGAGCAAAACTATTGCCAGTCCCCTATCAATCTTCGAGTTTGAAGTTCGACTGTTAGAAGTTATAAAAGCCTAACTTAAATAGGATAGACCAGGTAATACCGTCTTATTGTGCTGGTAACCACGCATTTCAGGATGAACGAAGCGAGAACATCGTCACGTCCATATGGCTACGACTGGTAAGGCACTGTACCCTTTTCACTCCTTCAACAAAATTAGCAATGGAAATACTCTACACAGTGCATCATCCGGTATCTACCTTGGATCTGTATGCCACTGGTTGCCCTAGATCGCATTTTTTGGAATGAAATTTTGCGTACCCATAACTTGTTTTAGCTTCTTCTGTAACCAAACTCACGCTGACGTAGTAATATTGCACTATGCATGCATACAGGGTTTTAACACATTTTATCTACAGATTCTCCTTGGAGGTATTTGACTGATCTGATCCTTAAACTTGTTTTTCGCATCATGATTACAATATCCATTGCATCTTGCTACTAGAAGAAGGCGGTATTGTCAGGCTAACATCGATTACAAATGCAAGGCTTTAGGAATAGTGTTAGGACAAGACTGCCATTTTAACTTCTCAAACTTCAGGATAATAATTTGCAATAATATTTGGAATTGACATGTCTTTTCTTTCTAAAATGAAATTTGACAGGAAGCTTTGTTCCTAGACTTTGTTAGAAGGGAATGCGTCAGTTGCTATTCATTGAAGTAATATGAAATCTTCTAAAAGGACCAACATAAAATATTATCTTCTTATCATGTAGTGTGGAAAAAAAATCCCCTACCATCAAACCAATATTGCTGTTTTCTTGAATAAAACAGTGACGATGTCCTCACACCATAATCTTTTCTTTGCTGCTATCACACGCCAAGAACTTCATGAAAGAGAATTCAAAATAGTTTTCTGGTTCTCAATAGCCTGTCTTGGGTGAAAAAATTTCATGTTGTTTCACAATTTACATTGTAGGAATCAGAATGTGAACTACAGTGTCTGCAAAAAATCGAAACGAGACGTTGTAAAATAACACCTGCGGAATCCTATAAGCGTGTACAGAAATGTATCGTTGACAAATGTGATTCTGTAACTGTTAGGTTTTCCATCTTGACTTACGATAAAAAGAAACCCTGTGTATAATTTTCTGTGCTGCCACCAATAACCATAACCATTAGCCGTGGATCTGTGTATGGTACAGACACACTTAGGTGTGTAACATGCATGTTCTAATATCATAGACGTGTGAATGTTTGTGTAATCTCTCTCCCTCCCACCAGGACGAGAAAAACCAGATAATTCACACGAGCATTTGGCCCAAGATGGTGAGTTTCAATAGTGCATGCTCTGTCTCACCTTATTTGCCTGATTTGCACACCACAGTAGTCTATAAGTTATATTTGTTTCGTTGCATTTTATTTAAATAATTCTATAAGGTATAGGAAAAACACATCTGGTGAAAATACTATTATTACAAAAAACATAAAAATAATTGTTACACAGAAAAGACATTTTGTGCGATACTAAAATTTCAGAATAAAACAAAATAGTTACAACTGATAATGAAACTTTGCATGTACAATAATTTGAATATTAATATTACGAGGTTCGAATTGGTCAATGTCGTATTGCTAAATAATGTTCCTTCAAAGTATTTTTTAATGAAAAGAAAGTAAATTGCAATTATTATCAAAACGGTATGTTGATTCCATTTAAGCTCAAAGAATTTGATAATTTAGTGCAATTTAATTTTCTTCTAAAAATCAACACTTTTATCGAAGTGAGCATCATTTTTGCGACATGTATTTACTGAGGAGGCATCACTTAAGGAATAAGCTTTGAAATTATCAACAAGGAACAAATTTTGCTCCATTGCAGTGGTAGGCCTATCAAAATAGAACAAGACTGGTGAAGTGGAGCGATTTAATTGAAAGTTCAGAGAAGCATATGAATCAAAGCAAAAATAACATTGTAGTTTCTTTTCGTATTTTGTTTAAAATATTGTTTTAAAAATCCCAACTGAAACTTTTACAGTAGCTTTTTTATATGACTCATCACAATCTAGAGAATATGTTTTTGGGGGTTTGAGTAAAACTCTGTTCATTTTCGTTTTTATGTAAAACTTTTTTCTGCCATGGTTTAAAGCAAAATGAATGAAAATGCAAACTTGCAGAGGAAAAAATATAGAAGTTTGTCTTTTTGCAAATTCTGCAATAGTCTGAAGTAATTTTATACTCTTTTTAGAAGAAAACTAGAAGAATTACAAAACATATTCTTTATAATTCTCCCCTCTGTTAAATTCTATTTAAAAATGGTAATTCTATTTTCTCCTTCCCATCTCGACGTCTTCAAAGTTGAATTTGCATTAAAAAACTTTTTTGCGTCGTATTCAGTTTTACTATGCGTAATGATGATATTTTAGATGAATAAAATATTGATTTACCATTCTGTACTTCCTGAATTTCTCGTTGCTGCCTTTTCATGATTCCATAGTAAAGTTTGATACCATATGATTTTCACAGAATAATTGTTTGTATTAAAATATAGGGCCTTCATCTCTGATGGAGATTTGTTTCGAAGTCTGTGATAATTAACATAATTATAAACATGAGGCAATTGAAAAGATACAATGGTGAATTTTAAAAAAAATCACCCGAGAAGTGAAATAACAGCTGAGATGATCAATGTTCGAATGTTTAATTCGAACGTGGCAAGTATGTATATAATCTTCATTATGTTGCCTATGAAACTTATCTTTTTCTTTTCTTTTGCAAGCAGAGCATTTTTTTTTGCTAGCCGTTCAACGCAGAAAATTATTTGATTATCTTTCTTTACAGTGGGCCCATAAAATCGCTTGAGTAAAACTAATAACCGTGACGCACGTTAACCTTTTTAAAGTTTTTTTTTTCCAAATTCTCCTTTGTCTGAAAACTTTAAAAGAATACATGAAATTATAACTGATAATTGTTTTAACGAGCTCTCAAAAAGGAAATTGTGATGCTTTTTTTCTTCCTAATGTACGTGTGAGCACTGAATATCGAATGTTGAACAAACATGTATTCATATATACGAACGATCTCCAAAACAAATTTCCGACGAACAAAGAAAATCTTATCTTATCTTATCTAATATAATCCAAATTGGTATAAGTGTTCTTCTTTCCAGTTCACATTATCGGGGAAAATGAATTTACCCCCGTCTATTCTAATGTTACTCTAAGTCTCTCTGTGAGAAATTTTAAAATAAAAAAAGGAAACAACAAAGAAACAAACTTTTTTAAAACCAGGTCTGCAAACTGTTCGGTTTCAATTTTTCATTAAAATCATAATGCTTTAAAACAAAATATATATTGATTTTGTTGTGCACTTCAAACCGAATTATCATCAAGGATGAGAAATTTTCATTGAAAACTAGAGCTAGAAGCTTTGATACACAATCAATGTTATTTTATTATCTATGATTTGGTTTCCGTTTTCAAAATAAATTTTTTACAAAAATCTACATTTAAAGCAATGATCATTTTATTTTCGATCCATAATGTAGACATAACACGTTACAATAAGGTAAGTTGTAGGGCACAAATTCTCACCATTTGTTACGTACTAGGCTAGTATAACTGAAATCGTTTTTCAATTGATAAATACGATGCAAGTGGAATTATCGCTGCAAAGTTATAATATAGAATTAATGCAGGTCTGTATTGGCAGCAGGTACGTTTTTACTGCTTTATCAGAAAAAGGACAAGACATCAACTTTTATAAGCTTACAGAGTATATTTTAAAGGGACATTTTTGTAAATCTCTAGGCCTGGGAAAGTAATTGGCTTGGCTCTAGACTAAAGTGTTTTCCTAGGCAACTAATCAATACTTATGTCTGAACTTAGACCTTCACCATAAGGTCACGCTGAACGGAATCAAGATTATTGATATTGTGAGTTAGGAAACGGCGTGTTCCATTTAAGATTTTTTTTCTTTTTCCTTCTGCCTTGTCAAACTCGTTTGAGGCTGTTTTTTTATTTCCGTACCTAGGTCTTTTAAAAGACCTAATCATTAATAATATAGGCCTAATAATGATAATAAAGGTTAATGTCTTGATTTGATAACCCAAAGAGTAAAATGGTTGCTCTATCATCTTCAAAATTATGATAGCTGGGAGTTTATACTAAATTATCCGAAATTAGTTTCGAATTTTTAAAAATTAACCCTTGTGTTTTCACATCCAAGCACAATATTCTCCTCTGTATCACCTTAGAATAAGATGCACCTTATTTATGAACATTTTTTGGTTAATATAAGCCTGTTAAATCTCTCGATAAAAATGCATGAAGCTAAATGTGTTGTACTCTGTAGACTCGCGAGTGTATGGCAAGGCGAACAATACACTCCAAAAGTCATAATCTCATCCAACTCAAGAAGAAAGACCCCGAGCCAATTTTATTAAACCCTCTCAAATACTCAAAGTCGAAACATGGATAAATGTTTATCTATAGACGAGCTGTACACCCCACGATCATTGAGAGTTCAAGGACAAATCGTTTCAAAGCATGAAAATAACCTTTTTATTCAATTTCAAGAAAACACTATCTTAAACTGCTCGGAAAAATATCAAGAACAAAAATATTGATTTTTATAACCTTATGTTTTGCGAGAGTTACATTCAATTATTTGCGTCCAAAGTGATTTCTCTATCTACGTATTGATGGAGTCACACATGCTCTATTTAAGTTCAACTGTAGAGAAGAATATTATTGAGGAGCTCAGAGAAATTGTAACAGTTTGAGATAAATACAGAATTTAATGTACTGTTGTAAGTACAAGATTAGTACGAAAATGACATGCACATAGAGAAACTGATAAGTACTTTGTGTGTAAATAAGATTGAAAGAAAAAATCGAAGGGTTTAAACTTTAATCGATTTCGTACGGGTAAACTTTTAGTTTAATTTGCGTCAATTTTTTTCCATCTTTAGTTGTTGGAAAGGCAAACATGGAATCTTAGTATCCTGGTTATACATTTTCTCGAAATGTTAGCAAAATATCAGATTTCAAACTTAAATTTGGTAACAAGTCACTTTTAAGTGAAACCTCTTTACATTTCGAGAAAAAGCTGTGGTTTTATTAAAACCATTCATATATATGTATATGATGCAACTTTCTAATCTTTTGCTTGTCCGTATTTCACTGCTCTTAAAAAGCATTTTCCACCTGTGTTTTCTGTTGACATTTCATCTCCACCCATCAGACATGGAATGCCTACAACCTTAGATGGGACAAGGAGAAATTTGGTAACGTGTCTTCAGTAAATATGCCCAAAGAAAAGGTTTGGGTACCGGACATACTCATGTATAACAGGTTAGTGTCTTCACAAAGGTTTTAGTTTTAAATGTGTGTTCAGTAATGTAAAAATTAAATTAAAATAAATTAAATGTAAATAAAGCATTTGCAGAAACCAAATAATTTTTTACTCAAAACCAAACTCAACACCCCAGGCTATAACCTTAAACTGTTGTGCGCTCCCTGATACGACGCTTGCTAAAGCATAAAAAAACCTATCAAAAGATTGTGCGAGGAGGCGCAAATTTTGCAGTGTTTCTATTTCAAACAACCTACTTTAACATGAGGAGTTGCAAATAACCTACAGTTTGGCTTATTATATGCCTACATTTGTAGAGCAGTTCCTTTATTCTAAGTTAACACGACGACAGTCAGTATTTACAAAAGTATAATCTGAGTGGATAAACAAAAACGTCTTATTTCACGCAATGAACACAAATGACTCTCGGCCATCCGACTAAGATACAACGTGCACGTTTCGACTATAACCTTGAAATTAAAAAAAAAACAACTGCACATCAGGTTAAGTTATCTAACATTGTTTTATCCTATTCTCTTCCGCACTTCTCTATCTCTTCTTCCTCACATTCTCAACCCCTCTCTCTCCAACTTTTCTGCCTCAAACGTTACGCCATTTTCAACATTTCTAAAGCGTTTTAGTGATCTTATCATTAGAAAAATTATAGTCACAACTATGTAAAACTGCGTGCCTCTATTATTTGACCCTCAGCGCGAGTGACGACTTTGACGAGACATATCCAACCAAAGTCGTGATCAGTAGTGATGGCAGCTGCCTCTGGGTGCCGCCTGGCATGTTCAAGTCCACCTGTGCTATTGACATCACGTGGTTTCCGTTTGATGACCAGCGGTGTAACCTCAAGTTTGGCTCCTGGACTCTCACTGGCGGCCTGCTGAACCTCACGCAGGACAAGGCCGATGGAGGGGACACGTCTGGCTTTATACGCAACGGCGAGTGGATGCTCATAGGTGAGATCTGATCTGCAGCTTTCAATGATTCCTAGGTATCTAAATATAGACTTCGTCCAAAGGAAATTGTATCTATGTATCTAAATATAGACTTCGTCCAAAGGAAATTGTACCTAGGTATCCGAATATATACTTCGTTCAAAGGAAATTGTATACTCTTTAACTAAGCATAACTTCTTACATTTCTTATCGATCTCTTAAATTTTAAGGCGACCAGTAACTGTTGAGCACTTTTTTTTCAATGCGTTCATTATGTTCAAATGTTGAGCTGTGATCACTAATTATCACCCATAAACGGGTACTCACTGTTAACACTTAAGACAAATGTTGATTTCAAATAAAGATTTTAAGACGTGTTTATTGTTACAGCATGTTTGCTTGACTCTTTAAAAAGTACTGATATCATAATCTAGTTTTTCGTGAATTTTTGTCTTGGCAAGCCTTTCTTTATAACAATTGGGCCGGCAATAGGCCATCTTGAAGTTAAGGTTTCCATTTTAACGCGATTAAATAAGATTAGATTCAATGTTTGCAAAGACGATTTGTTGCCACTGGTATCACAAGAGACCTCTAATATAAGAGAGAGCCATTGCCATCACCTATGTCATTGATAGAATTACACGGACAACGCATGTGAGAAATGTAGTTATTAAACTGCCGCTTATTCTGCTAAAAAAATACTTGATACCTTGTAAAACAAAAGTCATTTTGGGCATTTTATTAGCCAAAATGAATAAGGCTAGCCTCTTTTGATTTTTAAAATTTAACTGTGATAAAAGAAAATTAGAATTGTTGGTCACAGTTTCACTTTTATTCTATCCTTACAAATGTATCTTCATAAATCAACGGTTCTGATTGTTTTTCAGTCTGTCTTGTCCGCAATCTTCTAAAGTGAAGGTGTATACTTTCCGTTAGACGCAAGTATAAGAAGATACTAGGCTCTTTCAGTCTGTGTGTGCTTCTGTTTGTTCATTCAAGCTTTACGCTCTCAGTTTTATATCAAATTGGCGTGTTTGTCACGCCTATTTTTGTTTGAAGAGAGGTCTAGGAAAGTTTCTTTTCGACATTATTGTTGAAACGCAGTTTGACTGTTTTATTAATTTTTTTTCTTTTCGTTTTTTTCCCCCTGCAGGTGTGCCTGTGGAGCGACATGCAGTGACCTACGAGTGTTGCCCTGAAGAGTATCAAGATTTGACCTTTACCATCCACATCCGGCGGCGCACACTTTACTACGGTTTTAACATTGTCATCCCTTGTGTGTTGATTTCGTCTTTGACGTTGCTGCTGTTTATACTTCCTCCAGATGCTGGGGAGAAGATATCGTTGGGTAAGTTTCTTCATGCCTTAAAGGAGAGATATGTAATCTGATGAGTGTTTCTATCTATTATTCATGTATCTCAATCTGCGATCAAATTTTTAACTTACACGCGCTCGTAGTAACTATGTCGTGCTTTCTTCCCTTGTTTTGCTCTCTTTTTGATTTGCTGGTTTTAACACTTTGCAACGCTAACTTTATCCAACGACATTATGCGGTATCTAGCTGTGTTCTCATACTTTCACTGACAATTACTTTACATTACATTTTTGTTCTTGAACCAATTCAAATTATCTTGGGAAGTATGTTTCCACGTAACCTTGCTCATGCCTTCCCCATTCAACTAGTCGTCGAAAGAACTTGATGAAATACAACTCATGTCTAAACCTTTATCTACCCTGTGTCTCTCCATGTTGAGGAGTTCTTTTATGTCTGAGAGAAGTAGTGGTCGCAGGTTTCTGCGTCCTCTTAGTCTTAGTTTTCACCGATGTTAGTGCTTACACTTACAGGCATGCCAATTTGTTGGTCTTTTAATGTGTTTCCTTAAGGCCAACTTCCACAGATAAAAAAAACCAAACTGTGTGACCACCGTAATGTCTTGTCTCCACCAGGTGTAACTATCCTTCTCTCTTTGATGGTGTTCCTGTTGCTCGTGGCTGAGACGATGCCGCCTACCTCAGATGCTGTGCCTCTTATAGGTGAGTTCCTCTGGGTTGGAGTAGGCTAGCTGTATGCAGAGATTGCACTAAGATTAAAAGAAGACGATTCGCTCTTGAAATAGCGGAAAGGTTCTCTCGGAGCCACATTTTATCTTAATTTTGAGTAAGATGATTCCGCTCTTCGTGTAATCTATTTAGATATTCCAGATAAGTCTTTATTGAAGTTAAGAGGGCTGAAGACACTACCCCCTGGTTCTGCCAAGTGTGAGATGCATATGTCGTGGTAAGAAACTTCACATAAAGTAATACGAGTACACTAAGATGTAAATAAGCTGCCTCTCTATACGATTATGATTCGTTTCAATGCACCAATTCTTTGCCGATAGCATCAATACTTGTGCATATGAACTCATTCGTTTAAACTCGGAAAGTCGAAACAACTCAACCAAGTTCAATTTTGAATTACGTAGAGCAATTCTGAATCATGTAAGTTAAGGTACAACAGCTTAGAGACCCGTAAGGGGGACGCATACTACAAGCTGGCCCTTGTTAATAATGTTGTAGATTGATCGGTTGCCACACATTCCAGCAAGCTCCATTTACCTGAGAACAATTATAATCGAAAGATTGCAGGTATGGAATTGGCAGCAGATTGGTATATGTAAATAGCCATTATAATCAGTGCTAAGGAATCTATATGAGTGATGGTTGATGGATCACTGATAAAATATAAATATAATTATTTGGGCTATTATATTTAGGCATATATGGCTAGATGAAAAGGAAAATAGATAGCCAGAAAATAAATTAGTGGTTAGGTAGATGGGTAGACAAATAGATAGACATATAAAATCTAGATTAGTTTGAATTTTGATTTGACAAAGTTGTTTCGTTGCCGGTGTAGCAACTAGTTTCAAGATTGTAGGTCCGCTTTCCCTAGTGAATATTTTCTTGCGTTTGCAAACAGCATTATTTTGTTCCTGTGCGTGCAGGTCGAGGAGAGATGGGCAAATAGGTAGATAGATAGTTAGACACACAGAACAAGCAGGCAGATAGTTAGATAGCAAGTTCACCTGGGCTATATTTGTAGAAATGATAATAAAGTTCAACAATTTAATCAAATACTAGGACTTTATAATTTAGTCACATTTTTCTTGCGTCACGTGTATTTCTTGGCAAATCGGAAAAACTTGCCTGATTAGTGCACTAGTGTATACAAAACACGTGTTTCGCAAGATGAAATATGAATAAGCTATATATCACTAGATAGATCTACAAAATTGAAGAGATAGATACATTAATACATACATAGTACCGTACAAACTTTCTACGTCTTCGTAAATATACTTTCGATGCAACATCCATAGAAAAAAGACCCTTTCATTGTCCACCACAATAAAAAGTTGATTTTTTAAAGTCAATGGCACACACGCGTATTTTCCAAATATGCGAAACTCGTGTGGCTGTATCTAAAGTGGTTGACAATTGCTCTATTTATCTCTTAGTGGTGTGCATATTAGCGGGTAGCTAATGACTTACCAAGCAATTATGACTTACGACTTTGACTGTGTACTACCCCACTAAATGCCCTGGTTTTATTCTTTTTGCCCCAAAGTGATGATGATATTGTATGCTTATGAATGTGTCAAATGATTGCTCTACTCCGTTTTTCTAATAACGGCCATTTAAGAATAAACACTATTCCCACCAGGTATCTACTTTGTGTGTATCATGGTGATGTGCTCCATGTCGATAATCTTTACTGTCGGTGTACTCAACTTCCACTACCGCACGCCAGACACCCATGTGATGCCAACTTGGGTGAGGAGAAGCTAGTTAAGGAAAAAAACACTTACTAGAAAAAAGTGTCTAACTACGCATAGCTTTTTTTCTACAATTGACAACGTTTATGATGTTAAGGTTTTTTAAAAACATTACTATGAATAAGATAATCACAAATAATGCATAATTATGTACCTTAAGAAATATTCATGAAAGCAAAAGGACACATGTAAAAATGTAACATACCGAACAACTTTACGCGGCAAAAAAGCAATGTTATGTGACATTTCAAATGGTGATAAGTTTATTCGGTTGATTGATTAATCAAGAACGATATTTTTGCAAATGTATTGTTCAATTATCCGGCCGATACACTGTTTACATCTAAAATTTTCATTATTATTTTTCTTAAATCTTAGATCAAACACCTTGTGTGCGGGTGGTTAGCGTGGCTTCTACGCATGCGCCGTCCCGGTGGAGCCAATAGCAGGAGAGCTCTGCTACAGAGGTCACAGGTCAAAGACTACAAGCTTGCGCCTCTAGAGGAGAAATCCCGCAGTCTCATGGCCAACGTTCTCGACACCGATGATGACCCTAGAACAATGGCCACCAATGGCAGTGGAGGGTTTAGACTGAAGGTTGGGAACGGTTATCTATGAGTTTTAATATCGAAGTCATTCTAATACTAATGTTGAACAACAAAAACTTGACTTTAGTTCAAGAACTAATTTGATCAAGTTAAAAAATTATGTTAAAACACTTTATGAAGATGGAAATATGTTTTGAAGCCACTTTAACATTACAAACATTCCTTTACGCACGTCAGATTTTAATTATATTTTTTTCTGTAAAAGTGCATGCTCTTTACGCCATAGAAGTGATAAAGGATATCAATTGTTTTACACGTGGCTACATAAAACTGAAACTTTTTATTGTAAAAATGGTAAAAAGTATCATAATGGTATAAGCAAAATTAAAATCAAACTTTGCGTCGGCAGATGGAGGACAGCTGTAACAGTCCGCTGGCCAGTAACGGAGGCTGTGTCGGCTCCCTGGGCTCTTCACTCGGTTCACCTATCTCCTCCACCACTGTCCGCCATGACATAACCTCAATTTTGCGTGAGCTGAAGAAGATAACAGCAAAGTTCCGCAAAGAAGAGGAACAAGAAGACGCCAAGAATGACTGGAAGTTTGCCGCCATGGTCATGGATCGACTCTTCTTTGTCGTCTGCTTTGTGTTCACAATCGGCTCAACCATCGCTATCTTGGCCTCGGCGCCCCATCTTATCACTTAGATCCGGCTAATATAGGCAAAGTATTCAGTCTAATTGCTGACTTTACCCCCAGTATTCAACCATTGAACATAATAACATCGGTTGTGTTTAAAAACATTCCGGTTTTAATAAGAAACAAAATGAAATTAGTTTTCCTTGACGTGCAAAAATATTTTACGCTTCATCTTCCTTTTCAAATGACTAATAACTGTAAAAACTTACTATGAACACCCCTCAAAAATTCGAAAGAGGAAGCGATGGTTCAAAATGCTCAAGTGAACGACGCCAAACAGCTTGTTAAACAAGCAGGACATGCAAGGGTTAAAACCTATCCATGTCTTTATGTCACCCATAGGGATTGCATATGCTTCAAAGACGTTGTTCTTATGTTTTAAGCAGAGCTTTCTTTAAACATTTCTCTCACCTCTAAAACAGTTTTCTGAGGAAAAAGACTCTAATTGACTCTATTTACAGTGGACGTAGAAAACGTTAGTAAGGCAATTAGAGTACTATTAATCTGGCTTGCTTTGCTTTGAAGGTTTGTCTACAATCTGGGCCTGTCTGTTTTTATGGTTGAGCTCTAGAGTTATAGATATATTGAGTTTAGTTGTTTGTACAAAACAGTTGTTTGTACAAATACAAATTCTGGAGCACCTTTTTCTTTTCTTTTTCTGTACGTGCATCTTAAAAAGAGGAGCCCGAGGATATCGTAAGATAACCAGTTGTATTAATGAGATAGACAGATATATTAAGTCCACTTACCTTACGTAGATGATCCAAATTAATGCAAAAAAATGTTACCCAAGAAGCTCATTGTCAATCGCTTAAAAGCAATGTGATTTGAAAAGAGTAACTTTGGTGCAGAAGACCACATTATACATGGAAGACTTGTGAGCAAGATCATTATGAAACAGCATCTAAAGACACAGCTCTCTCAGAAGACTTTGGTCACCATCCTTAGAAAAGCTCGGACCAGCAAGATGCTATATTATTATTAATTAATTACTCTTTTGAGACAAAAAAAGCAGCGCCATGAACGCAAGGCATCTTTTGAAAGCGCCAGTGATTGCAGTGTGCATGTGTCTCGATGGAGTCACATTCAAATTATGATTTCAGATTTGTATTGCTTTTAGTGGGACATATGCAGGAAAATTGTGAAAGCAACAGATTACAAAGGGCAACCAAACTGGCAGCCATTAAAACAGTAGTTTTAACCGAGAGAGAGAGAGAAAGAGGGGGGGGGTAAAGAGAGAGTGACAGAGAG
>BMAT01012988.1:478225-489057 GCA_019649035.1 Elysia marginata
GAAAATAAGCGAGGGAGAGAGAGCGAGAGAGAGAGCGAGAGATAGAGAGAGAGGGTGGGCGGAGAAGGAGAGATGCAGAGAGAGAAATCCAGCCGGTGGACAGTCATGTAATTACATGTTCGCAATCAATAAAACTATGAATGATCATGACAACATCTGTCAAGACTCCTAAGTTAATTATAAAACTCGATTCAGTAAGAAACTAATTTAAGAACATGTTAATGTTTCACGGTGTAAAGTACACAATTGTTGTGTTGTGCTGTACATAATGACCCATGTATATGTGCGATCAATTGATGCTCTGCAAAGATATGAAACGTCTAGTGTAGACAATTTATTTGCACAATCTAATTTGATCGTTGAAACGTCCCAGTTTACAAATGTGTGCTTTAGACTCATCAAGTCCATATAACGACTAGGGTGAGTGAGTCAGAAGTTGGAAATCCTTATTTGAGAAAATCTCTACATGCATTATCAAAGTCTTTTCTTTCTTCTTTTACTCTGTATTTTAAACCAACATGAAATTTGTATCTTTCTACAAACGTTTGATGTTTCATGAAACTATCTACGTTTTGGGAGATAAAA
The DNA here is from genome assembly GCA_019649035.1 of Elysia marginata. NCBI lineage: Eukaryota > Metazoa > Mollusca > Gastropoda > Plakobranchidae > Elysia > Elysia marginata. Next base: position 478,811 of record BMAT01012988.1, read on the forward strand.
AATGTATTTATTAAAAACAAATCCTTCGAATGTAAAATAATAACATTGACTCATTCGTCCTGATTCCTAGGCACGTAGTTCTTATTTTTTCATATACTTAATTTTTTTCTACCTAAATGGCCATAATAGAGTTATCAAGGTCATTAGCAGATAAATACACCCACCATTGGAAATCCCTTGGGAAGTTTTGACAACACTGAAAAAGCCTAATTCAAAATGTCCGCCCATAAGACCTATCGAATGAGCGAGTTTATTTATAATTGTATATCACTCCGTATATTAAAAATGACCAGAGTTACAGTTATAAATTCTAGCATTTGTCTGACCTAGGTCCTACGTGATTTTTTTAATCTGCTGGTGCTTTTGTTATAAAAAAAAATTCATAACATCGTTTAAAACAAAAAGAAAAAATATAGTGTTTGTGATCCCTTTTTAATTAGCATGGAAGCTGTTCCATAATGAACCTCTCTTGGGTGTAAAAATAAAAAAGTTTTGACCTTTAACAAGCTCTTTTGTGAGGTGGTGAGTTCAGCAAAATAATTTTAGGTGCTTAGAGTGTAGAGTTCTAATTTAGATTATTTTTTAGTTTGTTTTATTTATATATATAAGAAATTACTCTTCACTGCCCTTAATTTCGTGAGAAAATAATGCTTTTTCTAATTAAAAAAATGCATAATAATATAAGTAGTTTCTTTTTTCTTTGCAAATCAGATAATTTTGTTGGGCCTATTGGATCTATGAAATATAGGTTCAGCTAAGGTGGCACCCCTGTGTGGATATATTTCTATTTATAAATATACTCGAAAGTCTTCACATTATTGAATATAGACACTCGTAAAAGTTATTCATCAAAATCGTTTTCCAAAACTTAAGATTAGTGATACAAATAGAACATCTTTGCGGACGTCCGAGAGAACCATGACGACATCAAAGGAATCAAAAGAACTTTTCTATCCTATCAACTAAATCAGTAAATGCAGCTATTTTTAATAGTTCATGGTTATATCTAGCAAAGTGCGTTAGTGTATTTTTTTTACCATAGCCTAGGCTAACAAATACAACAAGAAACGGCAGTATCTTTCACGGTCACACCTAGCGAAGTCCATATGAAACGATGCGTTAGTAGGCGGCTATCTTGTTCAGGGCCTATATCCCAATCTACTTGGCAAAGTACAGAGCTCAATTTCAAAGATTTTCATGCAAATGGAAAAACAATCAAGAACAAAAGATCTAGAATATTGAGATCAACCTAGATCTATTTCTGACAGTTTTAACGCCGATAAAACTAGACTCAGATGTTCTAGATGTTAATCCTGCCTTGAGATCCAGACTCAGCTATAGTATAATTCTCAAATAGAGAGAAAAGGAATCAAGAAAAAAGACATAGGATATTGAGTAGAAAATAAAGATGGGAGAGCTATATATCATAGGAGGAGAATAAAAAAGAAAAGAGGGGGTGATATAAGGAGAACAAATGAAGAGAAGGAGATGGGCGTAAACTCAGTGACAGTTTAAGACGGGAAAGGGATGAGCTTACTCAAAGTGAAAGAAAAAGACAAACTGATTATCATGCTAGATAGAATGTATGAAGACAAAAAGAAAAAAAACCAATTTAATTGACCGTGAGCACATTCTTACATTCTTTGCTAAAAGCATTTAATCAGTAAGATTTAGAGGCCTAGATCTAGATTTCACGGGCCAGGCTACGCATCTACCATCGCATGAACTCATTAGTACTCAAAGGGAACTGCTCTGAACGAATTTTTAAAATTCATGGAACAGTCCCATTGCATAGTCTACAATATCAGTATTCAATTCATCACAAATATTATGTACGTTGCAGATGATATAAGTAAGTATTTTATGACAGTAACTGTAGAACACAAGGTTGGTGTTAACGACTTTATGTTCATAACAATAAAAAGTTGAGCAGCTTAGAAAATACTATACCCAGCCACCGAAAACAGTACATTACATCTGTGAAATACTCTACTTCGTCAGCTCTTCATGGTTGTAATCATAATCTGTAAACGTGTATATCTTTCACTGTCTGAGTCTCCCAACCCAACTTTCTGTTTCGTGTTCTTTCCTGTATTTCCTGTTTTACTTGTTTCGTTAGTATTGCTTGATCCGTTTCCTATTATTTCTCGCCAGTGCTTATGCCAAAGTTGAATAATATCTACCAGTTAGGCATCACGTTATAGAGATAAAGCAAGACTCAAACAAGCCATCTTTAAAGGTTTACATCCAAATGTTGATTACAATCTGGTCCTAATTTGACATATCTGCTACTCTTAACCCCCAAAAATTTAAACTAAAATTAAATTTTCAAGCAAGTGGGTACTTTAAATTCGTTTCAAAAAGAGAATAAAGACAATTAATACTAACGCCAGCATACAAATAAGCGAATCGTAATTTAAAGCTCACAGGTTTGGATTGCATAATAAAAGTACCGCTAGTTCAGTTGATAGAACTCGTATTTCCTTATTTAATTTTGGATAGAACGCATGTGTATGAAAAATGTTGCGATCGGCTCTCCAATGTTCTGTTTTCCGATTGTCATAATTATGCTTTGTTATGATTACAGATTTTAAAAAAAGAATGGCCGGTAAATACTCCTCGTGATAATATTTATAAAAAGATTTATGAAATGCGGTGAGAGACACGCGTAAATCCTCTACATTATTATATTAAGTGTTAACAAGCACTGCAAAGCTATATTGTATATTTTACTGATATTGTCATCACAACTCATTTTTATAAAACGGGAGAACTATGAATTCCAAACTTTCATGCCATTTTTTATATATAGTTTTGTTCTGAAGTGATTAAAAACTAAGCTTCAAAGTTTTTAACCCACACCCTATCAAACTATAGCTATTGCATATCCTTTACTTTATCAAAGTATAGCAATGCATATGCTATACCTTATTGAAATATAGCTAATACATAATTATGTTATAGCAACGGACAACCAGACTTTCTGACTGATTTTGTGGGTCCCATTCAAGCAAATAAAATAATACCAAAAGAAAAAAAGAACAGATATTAGGCAATTTTTTTTGTTTCTCAATGTCATTTCATTAGTAAGGAACAATTGAGTGCTAAGTGAATAACATGGAATATATCGTTTTGCATAGAATTTTTTATTTAAAAATGTTTACATTAAAACACACGAGAGAAGTGGTTGCATTGAAATTTTGATTGTTTTTCTTTGCTTGTAACGCACTGCAGTAAAATTATAAAGTTGTTTGTAAAGTCTGATATATCTCACGTCCAAATCTTCATAAGTAAAAATGTACTTAGAAAATAAGTTTAGTAAAGTTTCTTCTTTTCCTACCATTTTATCGCTGCTTTAGCTACATTTGAGCTAATCATCATACATTTTCACGACTATTGGCTGTGCATGTATATTAATTAGGCAATATTTTTTGCTTTCCATTGTATAATACTTAAAAAATGTAAAATTCATAAAATAAAGTAGCAAAAAGCAGATCTGCGTTGTTTGAGGTCATTCATTTTATTTTCACTGGTTCTCATTTAACTTTCTAGATTTGCCTGGATTTGTTAATAACTTACAAGAAGACTTTTAAAAAAATATTTTGGCCAACGAAAAAAGAAATAATAAATCAAGCCTATCCTTCCATCTTTCTTCTTCTTGTCTTCTCTTCCTGTTACTTTCTGCCAGTTGTCTATCATCGCGGCCTCGCCATTTTCTCCTTAGTAGTGCTGACTAGCGCCTCCAAACTTATCCATATCTACCTCTTTCTTTTCCTTTTTTGCCTTAAAAATAAGCAACATGGCTGTCACAAAGTTCTAATTTCAACAGCTCTTTAGCATTGTACGCCGAATGTACGGGCGATAAGACATTCTTGTGTACCAAAGAACCAAAGAAAATCAAGTATAAGTCGCTGAGTCTATTTAAAACTGTACAATATGAAAGGCCATTTTCATTTGCTTTGAAATGATATATTTATAGTTACAGAAAAGCTCGAAGTATGATGATTTTAATTTTTGAAGGACAATGAATCAATCTTCAACACCAAGAGACATGCATAACTGTTTTTTTAAATTCTAAATTGGTCTGTTTTATCCTGTTTACTATTTATATTAGCGGTCTTAGATTTCGTAACTCACCTTGTGTCATATTGTGAGGGAGACATCCAAGAATGAATGAAAAGAAGCTTTTTTTAGGACACGAAGGGTTTGAAAAATTCAGTTTTGCAAAATTTTTTTTCCTTTTTGTAAAAAACAATTAGCTATTAATCTGGCGCAAAAGTCTCTTCATTTTTTAAAGAACTCTTAAAACAAAAAAAAAATTCCTTTCCTTTTAGTGTGAAAAAAACATTGCTTTTTGTCTGTCAAACGGAGTCAACGCAGGCCTTTACGCAGGTGACCTAGCCCTACGGACGACAAAGGAATACATAGGTACAGTAAAGGCTAGGCTACAAAAAAAATTTGACAACTTTACAGAATGCAGATAAGATTGGATTATGTAAGCGACCCCCATCCCTCAACATAACAGCATACACGGTTTTACAATGTCAACAGAAGATAAAAATATGGCCCTTAGCGTAGATGGACTCCAGATCAGAGAAGAAAAAAATGTCCAAAATACTTAAATATCAACTTAGATTTCAAAGTGACAATGAAAGCTCCGTTGAAACATGCCAGGGAAAAAGAATATTGAAAACTCGACTCCTACGAATGCTAGCTAGCCGAGAAAGGAGTGCACAGCCCTCTTAATATTTGAAAATGATAGTAATAAACATTATGGTCTAAAGTCTTATGTCGCTCTATCAAAGACTGGCGACACAAAATCGACATACCACCTATCTACAAATGGAAGAACCAGAGATGTGGGATACAAAGAGGTCGTGTGAACTTTTGTATTGAGGTGACTAATTCATCCAGAGCATGATCGGGCATTCAGCCAGTACAGAATACGTGCACAATACTTAAAGTATGATATACGAGCCTGGGGATCGGCAGCACCAAGGAACTTTCAAAAGTAAATATAGTTCAGAATCAAAATCTGAAAATAATCACACGAGCCGTGAAGTTAACCCCGATAATACAAAAGGAAACTTAAGCAGAATTAGAATCCCCACAAGAACGGAGAGACACCAAATTACTGACCCAGAGACTCAAACACAAGCCCAACCGGAAAAACAAATGTACCAAATTATCAATACCTCAAGGAAGGCCAGAAAAAAGAACAAGTTTTGCTAAAGAATCCATAACCCCAAAGGTTAAAATGACTCTATAAAAGAATTTAAACATCTTACCTCCGTTGAAACAAAGAACCTCTTAACACCTTGGTAAAAAAAGGTTTATACCAAAGATAGTTAGTTTCATAGAAACATCGAAAACGAATCGCAATACACAGACAATAAACTCTGATACATCACCTCCAGTTATCTCACCGAAAAGCACCTTAAAAGCAAATAGTTACATGTATACACGGACGACCATGCAAAGATAAAAACGCCACAAAAACGAGACAGCGGTTTAAACAAACTAATGCCAGATGGAAGAACTAAAGAAAATCCAGTTCCCACAGGTTTGCACCCAAGAATTACAAAGCAGAACTAGTTGCAATCAAGAGGGCACTAAAGCGGGTAGAAGAGGTAACTGCAGACCAGCCAGGCAAAGTCCGTCCAACAAAAATTAGAAGAACCCAAGGCAGCCGAACAGGAGTACGTCAGACATGCTCTTCAAAAAGTAGAAAAGAAGACAGAAACACCGATCCTCCAATGGATTCCAGGCCATTGTAAAGTAGAGTGAAAAAAAGCAGACAGACTAGCCCAAAATGGATGTGAATTAGAGCAGCTGACTGGTGATCTATCCTACCAAGAGGCTAGACGCATATTTAAATCCACATGAAAGAAAGGTGTAAAAATGGACATCTGCAACACGACAGAGTAGGACCTTCGCCATGAAACTCCTTTTTAAGGAGCATAGTCGCGACATGGTATAAGCTATGTTTCTCTAAGCGGCAAGGCGGTGGGTGCCGAAGCATCTGTAAGTCGAGATTTCGAATCATAATAAGGGCAGGCATTTCGGGCATTTCCATTAAAAAAGTCTACTTCTCTCCACTGCTAACTGGGCCCGTCAGCCATTCGTCGACTGTAATACCCATGCTACCTATGGGTGTTATTACGTCATATGTTATCGTCGTCAACGTGCAAGGTCTCTAATGTACTAGTACTACTACTTTTTATTTATTTTCATCTAGTTTCCATCTGCACTACCCCTTTGCTACATCCGGTATTAAGAAATAATTGCTGCATTAGGCCTACTTAATTTTATCGGAGAAGGCAGTGGCACATGTCGTCCTCATTATTATCGCATAGATCTGTTACCTGCATCCCGTAGACCTGCTTCAAATGCTTAAAAAATTTTATTATCCTCTTGCTCTCCATGTTTGCCATGAAGCAAGCTAACGGGACGTTAACTACCTTAAGTACCGATTAAAAATCATCCTGTACCCTAGCCTGTCTACAAGCACCAGTACCACCCCTTACCTGCATCCAAGTGCATCTAATTGTAAGTAAAACATTTGAGCTTTTAATCTCTGTCTTCCTCGGACATTCTCTCTAGTTAGCTATAGGACCTTTTAATCTGTCTATTTCTGATCTATCTATCTATCCCTCTAACTATCTAAGTTCTAATTACCTTTTAGTTGTATTGTTTTTGTTATTGTATTGTCTAAATTTTTAATAAAGTTTTTAAAGCTTTTCGGTCGTGCGTATTTAAAAAACGACACTTATCGCCTGGTGTTAAAAAATATTAATCTATATTCCATGTACGACAACTCAAAATATTACTCGGCGCTTAACCTTAAGCTTAGAGTGAAATTCATGTGGAGGACATACGCCATAAATATAGACTAAATNNNNGCGGGAGCCTAAATCTAGGCCTATACTCGTATTCATGGACTTTTTCTGGTCTAAAATCTCAGCCTAAATTTACACGCTGCCCGGGGGTGGGGGTGGACTAAGTAGTAGAACTTGGGCCTAAGTCTTTATCTTCTCTATAAAAAATTAAATGATGGCTATTATATTTATCGCAGTGCACATTTTTCCTTAAAAAGGGGGGCGGCATTTGGGCGAGTACAACAAGCTGTTACTAGTTTGAGCTAAGGTGAAGGTTAAGAAATTATTTCTTCTAACCAATTCTTCCATGAGTGGTTGCCTTGCTGACAAAGAAGATTCAGCTGCAGCAGCAATCTGTTAATTACAATAAGAGCAGGGAGGTTTGGACGACGTCCCCTAATAGTGGCCAGAAATGTTCCACTTAAATTTCCATACTGGTCATCAAATGAAAATTAAACCAAATTTTTTAATAGAATTTCTCTTTAAAAGGCTAAAAGAATGTGGCCGTTTATTTTTTTAGGAAAAGCTGTGGATGTTAAATAGATCTAGTTTAAAATCTACTGTAAATCACTGTAAAGTAATGCGTTTGACATGATGTTTGGGACTATTCCACTCCCACCTCCTCCCGCATACACACAATATAAAAACAGGTCTATTATAGTTAGCACAATACTACATCTGGGCCCTGCACATTTTCTATTCCTAGTGGAAGTGCTTTCATTTACTAAAGTGCGCAAGAAAATGGGTAAGTCTCTTCCAAATATAATGTGGTGACAACAGAACCACACAACTTGTCACAGACTAGATCTATATCAGAGCTAGATTCTAGACCTACAACTTGTTTGTTGATTTTATACGTGATATTGGGTTTTCGTGAGCGCCTTGTATGTTTTCTTTTCAATGTGTCAGTTTTCCGTGTAAATTTTTAACTAAAAGAAAATTTGTTTTATGTTGCTTGCCCCTACATAGATCTAGGTTCAATCCATTCAGACTTAAAGATGTCCGCCATGCAAAATGTAATATGCCCTATATTCATCACTGCCACTTTAATAATAATAATAATAACAATGATAATAATAAAAATAATAATAATACTTAATAATAATTATACTTAATAATAATAACACTTAACAATAATAATCATACTCAACAATAATAATACATGTAAAACTTTATTTATAACGCGCCAAAAATCCACTAGAGAGTGCTCGATGGCACAATGTATAAAAAAATTGACATTAAAAATACATAAAGAAATAGGCCTACACGTTTACTTACAAATGCAAAAGAAGCAAATCGACCCAGAGACGAGCCTGCAGGGGAACGTTCATTGTATCAAAAGCAGCACTTAGGTCCAGTAACACAAACAATGCAGGCTGCTTGCAATTGCATGAGCTGAATTTGTCATTGTGGACTCGGAGAAGAGCAGTCTTAGTGCTGTGACGCTGCGATAAGCAGACAGAAACTTTGGGAACAAGCTTTTTTTATTTTAGTACGTTTGAATTCTGGATGCAACAATTTTTAAAAAATAATAATTTTATCTTAGACATTAATGGGAGACTACTAACAGGACGATAGTATTTACAATTATCTTTGTCCAGTCCTATTTTATTAAGAAGTGGCCTCACAACAACCTTTTACAAAACCGTGGGCATTTCAGCAGTTACTAAAATACAATTAACGATGAAAGTTGTTGCAGGTGACAATTCATGAGCACATCTAATAATACATAAAGTTGGAATAGAGTTTAGAGAACAAGTCTTGTTGGGCAGGGTCTTGATGATCTTCGGGACTTCCTCCTCAGTGGCCAAATCTCTGGGGCAAAGAGGCGGAGTGGTTAGCGCGTCGCACTCGAGATTTGGAGGTCGCGGGTTCGATTCCCAACCATGCCATGTTACAACTTACCCTAATTTTCCCCAGTCCATCCACCTGTGAAATGGGTACTCAGATACAGTCTTCAATGCACTGGTCTGCTGGGACATTATAGACGCTGCTCTGTGGCGACACAGTTACGCTGAGTAACGAAGACAAATTTCCCGAAAGGGATTATATAGTGTATAAAAAACAACAACAACAACAGCAAAATCGAAACTGTCTCTTTGACTTTCTGCTGCTGATTTCACGTGTACATCTTCTGTAGGTGCAGGGCTTTGATCCAATATTGCACGAATGTCATGTATCTTTTGATAAAAGTAGGTTGCGAAATCCTAACAATTCTTGCAGGTCTTCAGAATTATAATGGTACATAATTGTCAGATGCTTTGGAATGTTTGGTTAAATTGTTTACAATTTTATAAAGCACCTTGGGATTTCCTTCGTTCTCACTGAATGAATTTTAATGTCATTTTCCTTTGCTTTTCTTATGAGTCTGTTCGTTTGATTTTTTGCTTTGGTATACATTTTTATGTTTATACACTAAATATTCAACCAATACAGTTTTAAAAAATTGAAACCATTATTTATTATCCAACAATACAGTATGAAAATTTAACAGGCAGGGTAATAAAACAGATTATTTATCAACTGAACTGTAATCCTGCTTCATTTTTTTCCAATTAAATTATGTTGTTCCTTTCAGAACCAATATCGAAGTTAAGGGGCAATAACCACTTTAAAGCATTCCCATCTGATGAGGATGGGTCCCCTAACCTGTGAGAAATTACAAGGCGCTGTTTCTGACCAGAGGAAAGACCCGCTCTATCCACACAGCTGTGGTATAAGACTGGACACCCTCAGACATCTCTACAGTTTTCTAGCCTCTATTAACTCACATCTTTTAAACCAGTTCAATTTTAAGAAATCACCAGCTACTCTGCAGCTTACCCGCTAGCGCTATCTTTTTAACCCTTCGTATTCTTGGTTAACGGTCGAGCAGTTTCTACAAGCCTCTGATTATTTCAACTACCTCCGTTTCTTATACGTTTTCAAATATTTTACATCAATGAACAAAGGTGTCATGTCAACCCACAATAGTTCTGTTATTATACACCTGATTAAACATCACAGTGTAAGCGTTGTTTGTGGTTGTTGTTGTTGTTGTTGCTGTTTTTAAAGAAATTATAGCGCATGCTATCACATGATGCGATCTCGTAAGAAACCAGTTTTTTAACTACAGATTCGCTTTGGACCTTTCAGTTACCAAACTTATAGCCTATCAATTTATAGGTACAGTAAAGTACTCTCATTTTTTTCTTCTGTTTTTATAAAAGTACTGTCACCCTATGAGCCACGATTTCCCCTTAAAAAAAGCTTTACAAATGCACCACAACCGGCTTCGGTGAAAACTGTCTAATAATAAATGATGAAGTCATTACATCAACCGAAAGTCATTAACAAGCCGTAGATTTCTTCTTAACGCTGCGTGAAATA
>BMAT01012988.1:530195-540233 GCA_019649035.1 Elysia marginata
AGTATAAAATTTTCCTGCTTTTTGAGCATGGGCCGCTTGCATCCCTGACACACACAGAGTCTCTCTCTCCTCTCTCTCTCTCTCTCTCTCCCTCTCTCTCTCTTTACTATCTATCTATCTGTTTCTTTATCAATTTCTCTACCTCTTCTCTCTCTCTCTTTCTCTCGATCTCCCACGGGCAAAAAGCTTCAAACAGGAATGTTATAGACAAACTAGAATAAGTTTGTAGGCTAGACAACATCTAATACTTGGTTTTAAGAAGGTACATATTGAGTTGTTGGCCAGATGGGCTATTAACTCTCTCATTCCTCATTCATGATGGCTGTGGCAAAATAATATTGCTTTCCATGGGAGATTTTCGCTCCAGGCGTTTTGAAAATGGAACATAAATCGAACACGTCAAGCTTGAAGCCACCAATGTTAGAAATAAATGATTCATTATCGCGTGGCGTTAATCTTTCCAGCATTTACAAAGAAGAGAAGACACAATAATAGAGACGGAAATAAATCATTCATAAGTCGCTTTTATTATCAAAGTGAGTTGTGTTTGATAAATCGGCTTTATTGTCACGAAACACCAATGTGGAACTGAGAGTAGGGCCGATTCTTTTGAAGTCTCATACAAATCTAGACCTGAACCATTTTGGTTTTGCAAAACAATGATGATTTTTACAAAGAAAAATCTTATATCCTGTGTTTTTACTTTAAATATTTTTATTTGCAACACAGTTCGTATTTGTTTCTATTGGATTTTACGTGATTTTAACCCAAATGAGTCTTATTGGCTGTGTCTTGCAGGCGTAGAGTTTAAATTTTTATGCATGAAGATTTTGTATCTATATCATGAAATGACAAACTTAGGTTAGCGAGAACATAGCATACATAAGCGCACGGACGTTCAGGCAATTTTAAAATATTGAAAAACTATTTTGAAAAGAAAATTGAGGTTAATACTGTCGCTAGAAGTCTTTTATTTTCAGTGAGGCGTTGCAAATGAGTTCCTTTCTTCTCTCCGTGCTCGTAATTTGAGATTTTGATTGCAATTTATCGGCTTTACTGTACTTTCTCCCAGACCTTATTTCTGACGGTCATCTTCTATGGTTTCCAGGCACGCACCCCAGAAATCAATTGCTTATTTGTTAGAGGTCAAGAACTTAAGTTCTGTCTCAGTTACTTTCTTTATAGTTTCAATACAACGACAGGTGTGTTGATTTAGTTAAGAAAACTATATGATGCTTGTATCCAAATAGGCTTTCAATGACAGTTCTATTGATACAGTATGGTAAATCTTATGAAGCGTGTATCATCCTATATTGTAACGGGCAAGTTTTCGCTTTGCTATGAACATTTTCTATAGGTGGCTTAAGTAAAACACTTTTTTTTCTATTATGAATTTTTCCTATCCCGGGTAATATTTTTTACGAATGTTTGTCTAATTAAAGCAGTTCGTAATTCTTCCAAGTATACATCTCTTAACGTAATCTTACATAAAATCTAGATTCGGAAATAGCCTGACTCTTTAATTGATAATGCTATCTTATGTTAAAATATCGCATAAAATATTCCCCTATCGCCGAACTCTAGGCATATACTATACCTTTTTGAAAGACTAGTAACATGCTCGCGAATTTCGCGGGTGCCAGAAAAAATAATGCAACTGGTTTAAGTAAAGAATTTAAGAATAAGCTAACCTCCAATTAAAAAGTTCTCTTCTTTTCTTTTTGCCCCATAATTTTGCATATCTACATCGGCTTTGTCTTCTTTCCGCAGACTTACCTTCTGCGTGACTTTTCTGTTTTTGAGTTTCCTCTCAACGACTTCTATTTGTTTTGTATCTCCCTGTTTTATCCTCCTCTTTACCAGTTCACATCTCTCTCTAGCTCTCCTTCTGCGCGTCTGCGGCTAATATTCTGTTTTCTGCCAAGGTGACAACGCCTTCTCTTTTTTTTATCTCCCTATAACAGTTTTATCCTCCTTTGTAACACGGTCCACATATTCTCTCTCTCTCACTATATATTTATACACCTTTGTCTTTCTCTTTTCACATCTGTTTGTAGCATACATGTCTGTCTGTCTGTCTCTTCGTCTCCTACCTTCTCTTTTGGCCCTTGGCCCTAAACCATGAGTTTCTGTTGCAAGATTCAATTTGATAACATACATTAAATCTAGGTTCTATAGCAGGATTTTGATTTATGCCGGTAGGTCTATGTGGATTTACACCAGCTGAGTCTCGATTGGTTGTACTTCAGCAGGCTATTATTTGAAGCAGCTGAGAGGTTGGCTCTAGAAGCTAGATAGATCTGAATTTCTAGATCTACTTGACTCGTGGCGGAGTCGTTCACCCAAGCTTCTTTCCGTAGGCTTAGATCTACGGTCTGCGCGTCTAATATTGTCTTTGGGTTTCCTATCAACCCCTTCTCTTCATATAACCATCATAGTTCACATCTCCCTCTTCCATAGTTCACATTTCTCTCTATCATAGTTCACGTCTATCTCTTTATCTATCTATCTTTCTCGCTCTGTCTACTCTACCTCCTCTGTTTGTAATGTATGACTCTTTCTCTTCCACCTCTTTTAGCCCAACACTTTGAGTTTTTGCTGCAATATTAATCTTGATAACATACATCTAGATCCAGATTCTATAGCAGGATTTTAGTTTATGCCGGTATGAGGCTTAAAAAACGGCTGGGTTTAGATTATAAACTGCTCTACTGCAATATTATTTAGGCTGAGTAGGTGAGGGATAGATAAATCTAATTAGCTCGAATCTGAATGAGACATGACGTCATGGTTCTCTCGGACGCCCGCAAAAATTGAGTTTAGAGCGTAAGCCTTTTGAGCTAATTTAGGTACGTTGGTATAGTAGATCACCCATTAATTAGCGTACATAACAAATAAACTCAAAAACGAAAAAAAAATTATTCCTTGATGATTTAGCTTAGCCTCTAAAAGATCAGATTTTCGTGCATGTCCCTAGAATGATGCATTACCCTACCTATCAACACAAAATTAAGGGGTTTTTAGCCATTTTCTTAACCTGCAGCGGTTGACAATAAATTTTTCTATCTTTTTAAATATAGGATAAGGCATAATCGCTAAAATCTATTAAAAGCCTATAAGTTTCTTCTTGGGCGTGTTTTTCTCTTTTTATTAGTACTTTTTTTTATAACGAATGTCTTTTAAGAAAAATTTGTAAATCTAAATCCCGTAGAACATTTTTCATATGTGCTGTATTCACTGTTTATATCACGTGACAGTTTTGTGTTTTTTATGTATCTGTATGGTATCCAGGTGAAGCTAATTGCAGGTTCACATGAAACGTTTAAGGAGCACGATGTTATGATGCTGTCTTCGAGCCACTGTGGAGAATGTAGCGAGTTGACATCTCCGGCATACTCACCAAACCTAGATCTAGCCGATTTTTGTTCAGGTTGAATAGTTTGAACTTCTTACAAGTAACAAAATACCGTTTGATTCTTACGCTGGTTACAAATTAAATTAATAGCAACTATCTTATGTGAGTTTCAGAAAACAATGTTAGTTGAGGTCTAGCAGTTTAAATATCCATGACCACTCTAATCCAATCATTATGTCATGGGTAAGGATTTAATGAAAATTGATATAGATTTATTTATAGTGCGTTCGATTCCACCCATTTATCAAATTTAAATTAAGAAAATTACAAAATAAGCGGTGCTTTTGCGATCTCAGAGCGTCGCTCAAACCGCTCAATATAAAACATGTCAAGTGCATCAATCAGTTTAAGAGTTATGTGCCATTGATCAAGATAATGAGTCTCATTAAGTCTCGCTCCTCTCCTGGGTTTTAATATCGCCAACGGTAACATTATCACGTGATGGCGTGCCTCAAAGTGTTCTTTTAAACACCAGTAAAATGAAACATGCTTGTGTCAATAATGTGTAACAGCACATTTTTATATAAAAAAGGCCGATTGATGTAAGGCCTTCAGTCTTCTTTAACAGACTGTGATGTCTTTACAATTCGTCGCATATTTGTCTATGTTTCATCTTCAATGCATGATTTTTGACGTTTGAAACTTTGCATGCTTGGTAGAGTGTACTTTGCTTCAATAGCTATTTGGTTTTAGATCGGAGCAGCTCTCTATTTCCACACCAATGACTTAATGAACTATGTTTTGTAAAACTTGAGGATTTTGTTATGACGGTGCTATGCTATGACCACCAAGTTTCTCTCTGGTTGTAAGTTTTCTTATCTTGGAGCCTATGTTTGCTAATGTTTTTAAATGGTATAATTAAAACTTTCTTCGCATAATTTCCAGCGAACGGTGCTGTGCGTACCCGTTATAATGTGATAAGCTGTGTGACCTATTTGTCTTGTATGTATCGGGATTGCGACCTTGAAGCGATGGCTGATTGATTATCCTCATCAGTCAGGACAAGACAAACTCATTTGTTCAGTGACATCGCGTGGGCTCTCCAGGTTTTTTGTGATGTGAATTCCTGTACTGAGTGTACTGAGTGTACTCGGCTCTATCTAGCGTGCTGTCTCCTGGGATCTCTTCTAAAGGCGACTGAGTGTTTATAGGTCGACCTCCAGCACACTTAGCATTGGAGTTGAAATAGAATGTCGTTTGTACATGAATTCTGGTGGACTGCCATTTTTTAAGATATACACAAAAGCCATCCAGTTCTTTTTTCTCCAAAAAATAAAGAATGGATAATAGTTTATATTTTATGTTAAATCTAGCTATCCCAATGCATGTTGTAACATACCCCAAGACCTTTCCTTCCGTCGTGTTTTCTGTTGAACTTTTCTAGTTTGTTTTCATCTTTTTATTGTGAAAGACCTGGTACAGATGTTCCTTAGTAAGGCGCATTAAATGAAGTTGAAAAGTTTCATTCGCATTTTCCCTCTTTATTTATTTATTTTTGTTTTGCGCGCTGGGAGGAGGGGGGAGGTTTTGTTTCTTATAAGTCAGCCCAACGAGTGCTGTTAACGTTGTATATATTTTTAGTTAATAAATATGACATATTGTTCAAGATAATATGCAATACTTGATGCCCACAGTTTGACCATTGCAACTTCTACCAATATTGTATTTTCTCTGTTTCTCTTTATCTCGTATCCTCCAAACACTTCATTGTTCATATCCTTTTTCTTTTCTTTTCTTCTTTATCTGGTCCGTACTTTCCACACGTCTCCAAATATTTTCTTTTTTTACATAGTTCTTATTCTTTTCTTTCTATCTTCTTCTCTATTATTACCAGCGAATTTATCTCTCACTGTCTGTTTATCTTCTTGGCTTTGTCTGTCTGTTTCTAACTCGCCATCCCCTCGCATTGAGTTTGTATCTATTTTTTGTGCATTATATATTTTTCTATTTGGTAAGAGGCACGTTGTTCTTTATTTCAAGCTTGTGACCTTGTCTAGTTATTTCGTTTCTAATTTCCGGTTATCATTGTATTGCCGATATAAGTGCAATGTACTACTATTACGTTATTTAATTGATTGTATTCAACAAAGTGTACCGCTCTCTATAGACATCTCTACCTCCAACCTGAAAACCCTCTTGCCGGTGTAACCGTGAACGTCACTATTATTTTGTTATCGAACCAATACTCAACCATGCGTGTGTGCATGTGGAACAATTTTGGCATCTCTAGAGCCTGCAGTGTCGGGCAGGCATCAATGATGTAATAATTTGAAAATCAATTTATCACCCGCTTAATCTATTTTCTATTTGAATGTCAGACTGCGGTATGGATTTTGTTCTGTATTTATAGCTGTTTGAAAAGATTGCCCGCAGCTACCCTTGAACAAGCTTGCTCGTTTTCCTTCAGCTTTGTGTTTAAGATAAAGCTTTTCCTTTAGCAGCATTATAAAAAATGCAATTAAGTTGAATTATATAATTTGATTGCGGTTATTAACTAGTCATGAATTGAACCCATACTACTATATTCTAAACTACTACTTTTAAGTGGTTTGCATTTTATAATTAAAACTTTAGAGGAAATAGGTTATTATCCGAACAATAGTTCTCCTAGACAGCACAAAATACATTTATGTTGTATGTATAGGTACTTTGATCTTTCTTTCGCCCATAAATTCCCATAGCTTCCTACCAGGTCGGAAAACACTGAAAGTAACAATCATGAAAAGAAAGGATGAAAGGAGCAAACTATTAATGAGACCGTCGTCACGAGAATGATTAGTTGTTTTTTATTTAGATTAAAAGTTATGAGCGTACATGAAATGACAACTAAGGGTTGGTGTGTTGATAAACAACAATATTAGTCAAAATCACCTTTGCTTCTCAGGAATGAAGAACCTTCCATTTTTCATTGTATGAGGTAAGCTTATCATTGAGTTATTGCTTCGATACCAGTCAGTATTCTACTCCTGTGAACAAGGTCATGTGTAAGACGATGATTGCTTTTCGCATCGCACAAATACTTGAGCACCACTCAGGGATTCGGGACTTAAAATGGGTATGGGCTAGGGACTAGGAAATGAGAGGAGGAAGAGGAAGAGTGAAGGGGGGATTACTGCTCACTCCTCATCTCGCTACTTTCTAGCTCATGGAAAGCTCATGCGGAATCTATAGGGGGGACCTCACGTACTCGATTTCCATTCCAAGATTTCTTTTCTCTCTTTGTTACTGATTTTGTCAATAAAAAAATCGGGCCAGTTCTCTCTGATCAATGAATTTTTCAAAAACAAAAAGTACTACTCTACTATGATCAATACCTCTAAGTAGATATATTTGTATGTGATTCTTTCAGAAAGATCGAGTCATACACTATCAACTGACGGAATATTCTGAAGATGTCTTTATAAAACGAAAATCTCCGAATCCTTAATGAGATATTTGTGAATTTTTCTAGCAGAGAAATTGCTTTTTTTTTCTTTCCGTTTTCTTCGCTTAAAATGATAAGCAAGGTGTTTTTTGTTAATTTTACCTACGGTACCTTTCATTTCAATCACACACTACAAATCACATCCTTCTCTTGATCTATTGGTTTTAAATCAAGCAGATGTTAGGATGAAAAAAAATTGGTACGCAAGGGGACGATATCTAACTATAGTTTAGAATCTACTTTGCTTGGTGTCCTTTCCAGTTTTACATTTTTCGGAGTACAAATTCTGCATAATAATTTACTCCCACCCCGCTCCCCCCATCCCTGTCGCGCTAAAAGTTCACGACTCAGCCTCCACCTACCCCCTCGTTCCCAATTCTGCCCTCGCACACATTCTACACCCATCCCTACTCACCCGAGCCCTGCTGCGTTCTATATTCCACTCACTCGGTAGCTCTGCGTCAAGAGAAGACAACTCTAGTTAGTTTCTAGCAGCAGTGTCGTTGCCAGCGTGGTAGAGGCGGGACTCACTTGTACTATAGCATCAGCAACAGTTACTGCTGTTTTTGTTTACGTTTTCGTCGCTCCCCATTGTGGAAGAAGAAAGCGCTCTAGTTGGACTGCTACTCTCCCAGTGTGAGGAATAACCGTTGTCAATTATTGCTGTGACCAGATCGATTTCGGTGTGAACGGCCCCTCAATTTGACCTCTCTCCTCGCTCTCAAGCAGTTCGCCTTTACTCTCCAGGTTAGTGTAAAGTTTCTTCACTTAATGCAAGCACTTTACCAGACTGTGAGACAACTAGGGTTAGTCAGTCACGGCCCTTCGAGGCATTGAAAAACATTGGCTAGCTTTTGGGATCTGAAGTATTTTAATTTGAAGCAAAAAGTGATCGATTGCTACATTGTATTTTTTTGTTTGTTTGTTGAAAGGGTTCTAACCTAGGCCGCCGTTCTGCAGACCCCACACTCTATCGTAAGTAGATGTAAGAACTCTCCATATCTTTCAACCTTAAGATAATTTTAACTCTGTACTAACTGTACTAAAAACTACAAAACGATAGGTCAGTAGAGCTCTTCTGTTAACATTCTTTACGTCTCGCTGCTGGGCCTGTTCACTACGAGGGATAGGTTCTAACCTAGGCCACCGCACTCAAAAGGCCTGTCAGTCAAAATGTAAACAAACTTGTGCATGAGAGTTCTAATGATCTATCTCTTTTAAGTTCTTACTATCGTTATGGCACATGAGAACTCAACTAGTGCTTTCCTGTTATGGGCCGGCCCAAAACAAAGTTACATATAAAATATAGGGAATATGATATATCATCATGTTGGAGTTTTCGGCCTGTTCTATGGCGGCCTAGGTTCTAACCCAAGACTAATCTAAACGCCGTGTACCTGCTTTGTCCAAGCTGCTTTGTAGTTGTTCTCTTACTTTTGTGTGAGAATTACCAATTAAAAAAAAGATAACTTCCATCTATATATATGTTCCTTTTAAAATACTTTTACAAAGTTGTTAAATGATGTCATGAAAAAATAATTTAGAAATTAGAGTTCCGACAAGGTACGACTGGCTGTAGCTGTTATCATTACTAAATCGTCACTAAACTGAATCTTATTTTGGACCCATCGTTTCATACCCGCCTTCCAAAGATAAAACTTTGGAATTGAAAGTTTATCCCAATCTTGGCTTTTGTGAGCGGCTATGCATGTTGAATACGGTCTCGGAACAGCTCAACGTTTTCTTTATCCATAAACTCTAAAAGTTGCTTTCCTGGCTGTTACGCTAAGCTGCAATACTATTACAAAATATTATCGATTACCTCAACCGTTTATTAATCTGCCGAGTAACCGTACATGTTTGTGTTAACGCTATCTCCCCAAGGCGCCTCCGAAAAGAAAAATCGAATGTGGAAACTAAACTGAACAATTACAGAATCTCATTGGGGCGCAAATTCGGAGCAGCTGAGGCGATATCGAACGGTGGTGGCACACGGGACGCATACACATTTGTATAATCTCAGTTATACGTACACTCAAACAGAGCGTGTCGTGCTCCTCACAGTCCCTCTCACACTCTCCTATAACAAATCAACGTATCGAGTGTTATAAATAGTGGCTCTCCTTGATGAGCCATGACCCCTCTTTGAGACGCTCCTCTTCTTTACATTTAAATATTTGATAACTTTTATACAATCATTATTTAGTGAATACGCAAACGTTTGATATGGAAAATATTTTTCTCAAATCAATCGTCAGTGTTCTGATACGATTGCAGTATTGAAAATGTATGAGAATTTAACTGCGAGTGAGTAAAATCTTGACGTTTACTGCACCAAGGACCAGGAAATGTAAGTGTCCTTCGCGATGCCTATACAGAATTATCTCACACGTCTATTGATAACTCTTTATGAAAATAGTGAAATTTGTGAGGAAATTAAACATTACCCTCGAAGCTAACATATAAACATGATTGTTCAAGGGCCAAACTTATTTTTAAAAAGTTATTTTAAAACCAAAATAAATCTCCGCATAACAAAAATTATGTTTAGTCTTAAAATGTTTCTAGTTCATTGATGATAATAAAATATTATTTTGTCATCACGCGATGAAGACATGCACCAGAGGAATGCGGCTTAAGGTGAAAACGCTTTTTAAAAAAAGTCGACTTACTTTCGCGATAAATAAACGAAAACATGGAAAGCAAATTTGCATTATTTTTGTTTATATCAAATTATAGATTTCCATTTTATGATGATTATTGTTTCACTATTTCATAGTGTTACTTTGCCACAACAAGCATACTGCGTCCTCGACGTGCCAGCTTTTGAAGGACTGTGTACAGTTGTGGTATCGTTTGATCTTGTTTTAGGAGAAATGTGACGAACGTTTTCACTTCTTATTTGACCTTTGCGAAATTACGATACAGAGAACTGTTGTTAGAAGGCAGGCATTCCTAATGGAATTACCATCAACTCTCAAATAAATATGCGTAGTAGTTTTTATGACGAAATAATAATAATGCATCGCTATAGCTAAAGCTTTCGTTGTATTGTGTGCTGCTAAAGTAAACGATTTTGTCTGGTATTATTATGAATCGTAGCAAGATTTCTAGTTTCCATTTTCTTGTTTTTATGGGCTCTGGGCTGCGATAATCAGCGTTTTACTGTCGGGGATTTCTGCTTTTCTTGTTGGTGTCT
>BMAT01012988.1:548854-562409 GCA_019649035.1 Elysia marginata
CTTAGTGTGATTAAGACATAACATATCGAACTCGAAAGTACAGAGTTATTAAAATATCGATTTTCACTCGGCCAGTGGGAAAGAGAGTGGGTTTATCCATTTCTCCAACCATTGTAGTACTGGGAAAATACTCGAAAGCGGGCACCTTCAAAGTTCATCCAAAGGGATTTAGGTTATTGATTGTAAGCACTCCGTCTTTGAAAGTCCCTTCATCCATCTTTTTCAAAGACAGCACGTCGCCTTTTAGCCCTAGACCACCGTGAACTTAGTGTTGCTGACCAGTTAAATCTCAGCAAACACAGAGATACTAAGTCGTGTACTCTCTATCTACACTGAACTCCAAAGATCGGATGCTCCAGGCGTTTGTCACAGTTGGTTTCTAGAAATGAAACATCATTGTAGTATTGATCTCGTGTAAATCAAAACTAGATGGTTGCACCAATTTTACCTCTTAAGTGTTATCTTGTGTGTAACTAGCGTTGTAGGAAAGACAACATACAGCAACGGTAATATTATGGTACAGGCCACCGCCCTTCCCCTTTTTATAACGATCACTGGCTTCAATTGGTTAGGGAAGTGGTCCTTTTATTAAATGTCGTGTCGATCACTACATGCAAGAAACAGATAAACACGAATGTTTTTGTAGAGGCGAGTCTGTTGACATTACATAGAGACGATGTTTTTATTTTTGGTCTTATAATAAGAAGCAGGTACAAAATATTTCAATGCTGCAATTGATGTCAACTCTTCTATCATGCTAACTTTCGCAGTTGTCGAGAGAGAACATTCAAAAAGTTGATTGCACCATAAAGATTAAGGTCGTGGTTCTTTTAACTAATCGGTACTGCCCACCAACGTCTCTCGACTTGTCAATGTTTGAATTTTCTGATCAGTATGGCACAGTGCTGTTATATCTCATGCAAATCAAATTGCAGTTGTGATGATTTTTATATTTCAAAACCACGAGGATAGTTTACAGAGTGCAGAGTAAACGGCTTTTTAAACACACAGATAACACTCAAAAGTTTTAGAGTAGAACAAGATGTATATATAGAGGGCTACAAAATCTACTGGAGCTTTGGGAGTCTCTGAGGGAGGTCCTTGAAAACCTCGATAGGCTTAATCTGTCGCTTCTCGCAGCCCATCAGCATTTTACAACCTGTAAACAACAGATACCTAGAACCTTATCTTTTGTTTTCAAACTCTTTTAATCGTATTTTTATAAGTAGCTTTGCCTTGCTATGTGAACGTGCATGGAAGAACCTGTTAACATTTGTAAAGGTACATCCTTTAAGTAAAGAGTTCTGGAGTTTTTTATTAGCTCTGAAATGCACTCTTGCATATAGTTGATACTGGAGATAATTTTGATATTTTGTTGTGTATAATTAACAACAACCGATAATGCGCTTGGAAATAAAAGTTGCATTAGTTATATGGTGACAGTGAACAGTGAAATTGAAAGCATTAATTGAAGGCCTTAAAACAAAGACATTAGCACAATTGGTGCACCTAATTTATTAAATAATTAAATATGTTAAGAGTCCTCCACCGCCGAAGGCAGTCTCATGACTTTACATATTTACCCCAGCAGGCCTATAAATTTAAATCATATTTCAGAGCATTCCAGTACGGCAGCCTGTTAGGCGCTCATATACTAACATTCTACATATTTCAAGCACTGCCTTTAGCCAGTTACCCGTTTTACAGGAGGGTGGACTGAGGAAAATTGGGGTAAATTGCTTTCCCAATGCAATTGCAACATGACATGGTCGGGAATCGAACCCGCGACCTCCAGATCCCAAGTCCGACGCGCTAACCACTCTGCCACGCTGCTCCATGTGATATCTTGGTGATTTGATATTAAGGTTACGTAGATATTTGTGCAAATTTTGTGCTCATTAGGTTTCATCATTTTTTAAACTATAGAAAGCGGTATTGTGAATATATTTTTGTAGCCTGGATATATGATTTTTTAAAAATCTGATTCTAAGCTTTCAAATTTTGTGGTGCGCAGTATCCCTTTTCTAAAGCTTGCTTGTGATATTGGTTTGTTCAACATAAACTTTGTGCACTGTGCTGCGCTCCGTCCTCCTATACGTGTGTAACAATGTGATAGTAGCGCGATTAATTTGTTTCTCATAATATCTTCAGAGCTTCAATCACCTCTCAGCTTTTTACAGTTACAACATAACAAAAAACGGTGAGTTTTACCGTGAAAACGTTATTATTGCT
Source organism: Elysia marginata (assembly GCA_019649035.1). Classification (NCBI taxonomy): domain Eukaryota; kingdom Metazoa; phylum Mollusca; class Gastropoda; family Plakobranchidae; genus Elysia; species Elysia marginata. The sequence goes on from BMAT01012988.1 coordinate 551,087, forward strand.
ATCGGAGAAACCCCACGAAACTTTGGTTTCGCTAAAAGCACAGAAGGCAAGGTAATTCCATATGTGTCAACTTGAAAAGCTATCATCAGGACTAAAAGTGCAGAATTAACAGCAGAACAAAATAATGCTTTACAAAGCTATCAATTTAACTTGGAACAATCTAGTCATTTTTGCCTTGAATGTCCAATTAAACTGAACGAATTTTTAAAATTAACTGGTGTTTTCCTGATATTCTCTAAAGAAATGGAGATAAGCGGAACACTCAATGCGTGTTTGCAAAGTCTATTGTATCAATGAATCGAATTGATATCAAGAACATTAAAAAAAATGACAAAGATCTTACTGAGGAGTTCGCAGTCAGGCTATTGAGGAAAACAAAGAGGCGGGGGGGGGGGGGCGGTAATGGACTAACATATTTGTCGTTTTCTCAGTTTGAATGAATGGTCGCAAAATCAACATGAGTTCTTTTCTCTGTGTTGTTTATCTCGCTCTTGGGTTTAAAAACGCAAGAGGCTAAAAAGTAAAAGTAAATCCGCTTTTAATATGAAGATAGATTGTAATATTTGATTGATTATCGATAAAAAAAATCTTAAGGTTTCCTTGACTAACAAAGTTCTGATGTCTACTCATTGCGTGTTCAATATGAATTGTCTGCGTGACGTCTAGTTTTTACGTCATTTTAATTTGAAATGTAATTAATGTGTAAGCACTAAAGGAGAGAAATTTAATATATTCCACAAGACTAAATGAATCAGCTGATTTTCTTCTCTAGGTCAAGGTGACGCTTAGGTTTAGATTAACAGTAACACTACCAGCAGTACAATATGTCACATTCAGCTCGAGCTAAGCATTTCGCACCTTATGAGTTCAGCGCCACGGACTTTCATTCGTTATAAAAGCAAGCTGTAATATTTTTTTTTTAATAACTGGATCGGTCGATTTTTATTTCCATGAAACTGTCAGGTGGCTCTCTTTTGTAAATATAATACCGGCATCATCATTTAGGGCGGTGAACGCTTGTGTTTGTGCGTTGAGTTTTCAAGAGTTCAAAGGTGACTACTGAAGAGCAGCATGAGGTTTTGAAAATTCAGCCCAAGGCATACGATATACTTTGTTTTGTTACTCTTGATGCTTTTATCAGTTTGCTTTCAAAATGAAAAACAAAATGAAAATAAATATTGAGACAATCAGACGGTTAAGGGCCAATCGATGATTCCACCAATAAAATACATGGAATAAATTGTCTGTCATCGGGGACTTTGATTTATAGAACGGTTAGCAGACTATTAAACTCTCCTCTCTAGGTCACTCACACGGGGGCAAGCTTCATCATCAAAACAATTTTATGTATATTGTTGTCGTCGTGGGGCAGCCCGTCTTACTTGTTCTTTCCGGAGAATCTGAACCGTAAATCCTTGCTGGGATTATGTCGTGTAGTTCTAGAAACCATTTCTGCCTAAATTTTTCAGTCTTTGGTTTGCAGAATGAATGCAGGTGCGCTTTGGATTGAAGTGTGTGCCTTATCGGAGAAAAGGCTGGACATCTAAAAAATTATATTTAAAGATTTAAAAAGATGGTTTACTAAGTAACATGAATGGAAGTGGAAGAAGCTATCGTCGCGTTACGGACCGGTGATATAATAGGTACGCCTGACTGACTCCGTGCAGGGGTATAAATCTTTCAACTTTAATCTTATTTCAGCTATATCCTCGCATAATTAGGGAATTTCAGCTCAAATTTTGCTGTCAATTTAATGAACCGGTAAAAAGAAAAAAATCAAGCAGAAATTCAACGCCTGCCTGCAAATAGTGTCTCAGAATACTAAACATGAATACTAATATTTGCCCCTGTATGCCTATCAGAGAGCTATTCTTACTATACTAGTTCTATAACAGTTTTTTTTTTAAATTTAACTTTACAAATCTATATCACTGAATAATATTAAGAGTTTGAGATCATGTTCAGCTTTTTTTCCTTCAGTCATTTACACCTCTGTCCGTGATTACAAACCTCCAAGGAACCCTTCTTATTTAGAATCTACCTTTGCAATCTTTATCCGATCGATGAATGCAGGCACGAAATTGTCACGGCTCGCATGATGATAGCTGGTGGGAATAGCCTTGACTAGTAAGGTCGCAAGTCATTTAGGCTATGTTCGATTGGAGCTGGCCTGGAGGTTGTTGCCACCGTGACACTCTGGCGCGCTGGGAGACTTCTCATTATGATGCGGACCTGGAAATCAGTTGCAAGAGTTCATCACTAATGCATGCGGTCGGAAAGGTTGAAAACCGCGTCTCAATCTTTATGGATTGTTGTAGTCTTTTTGGGTGCTTGTTTTGTTTTGTTGTTTCTTAGTTAACATGGAAGGATGAAAAGTCAATATTAAAAGAACTCGTCAATATTAAAATTTCCTAAAGCGTATGAGACAAAAACAGTCAAAAATTTATCCGAAACACTCAAATACTGCTCGTTTTGAACAATGTGGACCAAATTTAGTTCACGGGCGTTTGCTATTACTTGTAAGGTATTTTTTCAAAGCTATAGTATTGTTGGAATACATGTATTAGAAGTAGGAGGAAAAGAAGTGTGATAGGAGCAGCAGATCAGTAGAAGTAATTGTTGTTTTTGCTGTTCTTGTTGTAGTAGTGGTCGCAGTAGTGGTGGCAGCAGCAGCAACGCAAAAAGCAAGGACATCTGAAAAAAGCAGCTCTTGCATTTAAACTGTTATACAAGTGTCACAAATTTTGGCTGATATTATCTTTGTTATTTGTTTCATTTCTAAATCTGCAAAGCACCTTTATTTTCTAGGAAACCTTTAATCTTATATTGTTGCTAGACGTTGTAGGTCGAATTTTTTTCTAATTAAAAGTTTGACATACTATATACAATTTCATTTCTTCTTCGGTATTTTTTATTACGTCTTCTCATTCTTGAGAAAAGAGGCCGTCTGCTCTATTATTTCGCTGTGATTGATTGTTTAGTGAAAGGCTCTCTGGAAGGGTTTTATGAACGCTTGACACATTTGGGAGCTGTCTCCGTGATTGCTTTTGTTTTCCTTTGTTATGTTTTTGTTATTATTTTTGTAGATTAATACTTTACTTCTGTGTGACATTCACTCTGTTTCATTTGTTCACATTATTTGACACGTACTGTTGTAAAGGTCTAATACGTAATTCAAATTAAATGCCTTTTTTATTGCTTTCTAAAGTATTGACTGTTTAAAGAAGATGAAGAGAATGCTCACAGAAAGCTTAAAATTGGTTACCAACTAACCCTGTCGCGCAGCAGACAGTAGAAATTGAGAATGAAGGGTTGAAAAGGCCTTTCGGAATAAAAAGTAACTATGACACTAGCCACGTATTGGTCCAATTTGTATTCAATCATAGGCTACGCCGGATTCATGACGCAAGCAATAAACAGTAACTAGCAATTTTAGTTTGAGATAGAGAAAAGACCAGCTGATGGGAACTCTGGCAGAAACCTTCAATTCTCTCTCAGCCACTGGGTTAGCTGCCTAGCAGTGGAGAGAAGACAGAAAACAGCCACATTGTTATTTAGAGGACGAGACACACACCGAATCTTCGCTCATGTGTACACAATTGACTTCGTTAGTCAGGGTGAAATCAATCTAGTATTTCCGGACAGGATAGGGGAAGGCGCTAGCAATGACATTATAGGGGGTCGATAGGAAGAGAATGAGGGAGAGACAGAACAAAACTATAGGCATGCGAAGAACGCAGTTTAAGCAGTTGCAGCCAACTTTAGTTCATTATCATCACTTCAAATAGTGAACAGTTTTTTCTCTTTTGTACTGCTCTTATTTTCTTATTGCCTCCATCCTTTACAATCTATATGCATAAACCCTTTGTTTATCTATTTCTCTCCTTTTCCCTCTCTATTTTTCACCTCTTGCCTTTCTTTCATTTTCCGCATTGCTTATTTCAAATTGCTTTTTGTTCCTTTTTTTTCTTTTACTACTCTTAATGCTTCTCCATTGGTATTTTAAAAAATGATGTGCCTTAAATAAACAAGATTCCCAGTGACTCTAGAATTGGTTTTAAGAATGTGTCTTTAGTTTTGCGTTGGAAAGATAATCAAATTACACTCATATAATATTTAAAGGTATTTTGGATGTATATAAACATGACATAAAAACATTTTCCTGTTTAAAGTTATCATACAGTGACGATCGCTCATCACAGATTCGAACCCATAGATGCTTTAGACTTAAGCAATAATTAGGGCATCTGTTGTAGGGGCATTTATAATGTCAACAATGAATACGTTGGCTTTGACGACCCAGTCTAATAAAAGTGACAATAAAAACGGATAAAGCCTCATCAAAATCTTGACAATCTAATTAGCCAAGTCTCCACTAAAGCTAAGTATTTAATTGAAGCGCGGACTCAAGTGTCTGTCTAGAACCATTTAGTTCTATTATCAGACTCTCGGCGGTTTTTAAGGAGATAAACGTACATTCAGCCGCTGTTGTGTTCCACAGTAATTATGGCATTTCTTTTATGTCCCTATCATCTCTCACAATTACTCATAATGACATTTTCACGTAAAGAGTATTGAGAATCCTTTCATGTGAGAGCTAAATTCTTGTTCTCACCCTCTCTTCATCCATCTTCCAATTGTCCAGAGATCGATGCAAGCCGGAAAGCCTGAGCTGTGTGTGCCCTCTATGCTCCCAGTGGATGCCGGGAACGGGTGTCCATCTTGTGCTGACCAGAGTTCAGTGTCCGATCTGAGAGACTTATTGGACTGTTTGTGGTGCTGACTATAGAGGAGAAGATAGTCGATCCTCCTCCTCCTCCTGGCTGATTTGAATTCGTCTCCGTCCAGCTTTGTGTCACCAAACTAAGGGCAGGGTCGAGTCAACAAGCGATCAAACCAGATCTAAGGCAGCGGAAGTCATCTGAGAATAAACCACCTACACATTTGGGTCTGGCTGGTTCACTGGGAACTGCGGGAAAAAGCTCGAAACCAAGAAACTACAGTATAGAATAGGCAGTGTATATCTTATTGCTGCATTTCAATAGTTTACTTCAACGACTATTCCTCCCTAGACTTGATCAGCGGCACAGCGTCCAGGACCTAAAGAAGAAGCGGAGATTCTAACATCTGATAAAAGGCTGAAAAAGTACAGACTATTTGCCGGCTAAAATGGCGGCTTTCATTGCAAAACAAGTCGTTGGCGATAAGTTGTCCTCTGTCAAAGGTAAGCACTTTTTAATTTTTTTTTGTTTTGTTATTTTGATGGTTTTTTTAAACCTGATACTGCTGATCTGGCGACGAAAACTCTTAAGGGATGATTGGTAAAAAATATATTTCAATTTTAACACCCAGTTTTTATACTCAATCTCTCTTTGAGATAAATAAAACACGGCCTTACGAATCAAAGGCTGATTTTTTATAGATAAGATCTAAAATTCTAGCTGTCTCCAAATGGAGGACACTTATTTATGGAGCTTCTTGTCTTTTGTAATGAAACAAGTGGAGTCAGCACAACCGTCTGGCAATTTTTTCACCGTAAACCGTGCCACTGTTTTAACCGAACGAATATTTTTCGTGTTGAGTCGCACCATGTATAGATTGAAATAGTGCAATTATTGTAATGGTTATTTTTACAATCTCAGTAATTGGTTATACATGTAATAGTTTGCCCCCAAAATAGTTTACAAATATATATTTTACCATGCATGTGCCTAAATTGTTTTATGTTGTAGTGCGCAAGTTTATGTGCACAAATAAGCTTGCAATGTGATGAGAATTCTAAATGTTTAATGAAAGTCGGCAAGTCGTCCGGTCCTGGTTTAAACCTAGGGTTCAAAGTCAAAATATAAAATTTTAATAGTTGACGTCCAACTCACACCTAGATCTATATAGGGTAAACTTACTGGAAACTCGCAGGTATATTTGACTGCATTGAGGATCGAATCTGAGTAAAGGAAGAAGAGTTCAAAGCAAGGTATAAAATATACCTAGGCCGGAACCATTATCTACATGTAAAAGAACATCATAGAAAGGAATGGTGTATTTGAGGTCTTAGCCTAGGAAGCTTGTAAGTGGAGGCCACCTAGTCCGTCAGCCTAGGTAGCTTGTGGAGGGCACCTAGTCCGTGAGCCTAGGTAGCCCATAAGTGGAGGGCACCTAGTCACTGAGTCTAGGAAGTCTTTAGATACAGGGAATTTTTTCCACCCAACCATTGGTTCTAGATAGGGGGTTTCAAGTAACTTTTAGTCTTTTATAATTAAAGGATTTCTTCAAATGTCATTTTCTGAGACGGACTGCATCGTAATGGTCCTTAAGGTGTTGATTTCTTTCTTTTTCTATTATTCTAAATGTGTTAAAAATCCGTGTTATCAAGGAGGAATCTTTTACTTAAGTCACTGAGGAAAGTTGTCATACGGTGTAAGAATAGGAAATGGCAAAGAAGAAGAAAAAAGAAGAAAAGACGGCGAAAAGCAAAGGGAAAGGAACGACGAAGGACAAGATCTTTTTTAGTATAGATGAAATAGCTTGGCGTTCTTGTTGCCACTCCATTACACGGGGCTGCAGCGTTGGTCAATACGTGCAGGCTGCACCGTGAAATGTTCTAATAAGTGCATGCTATCCGGCCTGTGTTGGACAAGGAGCCGTCCATGTTGTTTGGGAACTCTTGTCCGTGCGCCGGCTCCTAATGTGAGGGCCCTGAGGCCGTCCTGTTAATAACGTTATTATCCCGTCTGTCGACAGGAGCCCGCAGCTTTTGAGGACATCTAACCCTAGCTCTCTCTCTCTCTCTCTCTCGCTCTCTCTCGCTCTCTCTCTCTCTCCCTCTCTCGGTCTCTCTCTCTCATTCCTTCCTCTTTCCATCCTTTCCTTTGTGTCCGTCTCTACACCTTTCCCCGCCTGTACCCTTTAAGAACCACCATGTAAAAGTTATCTTTTTTTAAATTCTATTTTACTTTTTTTATTATTTCTGATTTCCCCCCTTAATAATGTCTTTCCTTTATTGTCATCCTTCTAGTATGGTAACATATAAAACTCAAACTACCTGGCTTTTTATGTCCGAAGCCGTAAACTGATTTCTCTAACGTTCAAAATCGTTTTTGTGGCCCTTGTTTTTTTAGTAACATTTTAGATGAGTTACATCAAATAAAAAGGACTTCTTGTCTATTACATCGCCTGTTCACTTGATATCTGCACAAGCAAACATCATTTACGTATACACACACTCAAATGTATTAATTAATTTTCACAAAGCAAAGAATTTTGCACCAATGAAACCTTGTGGTTTTTCGGTATGCCTGTCAAAATCCATACGATAGGTCATGGGCCTGATAGAGAAAACGAGGCTTCTCGAGAGGTATATAATAAAAGAGAATTCAATACTTGTTGTTTTTTTTAAAAATATTTTTAATACTTTCTACCATGTTGTTTTATACTAGCATCATTTGCAGATTTCTGTGGAAAAATAAATTTAATTTGTGGAAAAATTTAATAATAAAGAGCTTTTGAAAAAAGAATTAAAAGAAATGCGTTATGCAGGCCTCTTTATGAGGGAGGATAAGGGGTGATAAGTGTAAGAAACCAGCAAAGTGTATTTCTGTTAAATGATTTAAAGAAGTCTCCATGAAAAAAATCAGCATAATATTTTTGCAGAACTATAGTAGGCCTTAAACACCTTAGTAAAGATACCATTAGAGCCAATGAGTGCAAACCGAACACAACAATACTGTCGGATGGTATATAAAGTTTACTCAGTTTACTGTGCAAATATATGATGCTAGTTTAGTCATTGTTGGACACAGAAAATAGGCTCAACAATGATGAATTAGACCACCCTAATTTAATTATACATGTTTCGAAAATGTGCATTGCTAAAGTGAAGTTTGGAAAATCTCAATGCCTAAATCTAGCCTTTGAAATAGCGATCGGTTTGAGAGAGAAATACATCAAGGGTAAATCTTTGAAAGCACCAATGCCATGGAACGATGGTAGGTAGAAGTCTCAAAAATAGCAAAGGTGTAAATTGAAACGCGCACAAACAATCTATATTTACAGATATAATAATTTTCTTTCTTCAAAGCGTATTTTTTCAACTCCCTTAAGACTCAAATGGACAACTTAACCCTCTATCTAATTTATTCGATTCGCTTTACTCAGGGTGAATAAGATATGGGTTTCTTTTTTTCAAACCTCAGAAAATATCAGGGAAAATATTAAATATCTCTGAAAATGTTTGCTGTTCGCCTATTTTCCAAGATTTATCTGTTTAGTAAGAGTATTGTGAGGGTGGGGACGTACTTATACACATTTTTATGCTACATATTATATTTTTATAAATATTATTATTATTATTATTATTATTATTATTATTATCATTATCATTATTATTATTATTATTATTGTTGTCCTATTAATATATTAGTATTATGATCATAAATATTATGATTGATAATAATACTTTTTTTTTTGTTGATGGTGATACTTTTCTCATTATTATCTCTTTTAGTGTTTTTATTATCGCAATTGCTCTTACTTTTACTATTATTTTCATTATTAACAGTGATATTACTGTTATCCTTACATTAACATTTTTTAGACACGTAGCTATTTTGGCCCCGTTATGTTTCAGCAAAAACTAGTCTCGTTAGGATAGCGTATAACCAATAACAACCTCTTATCTGTTTTCCTCTCTTTCCCCCCTCTCTACATTTCTCATCCTTAAGTAGTTATTTCATTCTCTTATTGTCGATTAATCCACACTTGCTACGTGCCTTAAATACCGAGCCTTTATAACTCCATACACTCTTCCTACCCAAAATTTCAAGCAATAAGGATTATCTCATGCTAAGTACCGTTCCCTATATACCACTCAGCTCAGTAAAGACTCTTTCGGTACCTGACCTTTTTAGACAAGCAACTGCATAGTTTCTACAGCACGTTTGTCTTCCCCAAAGCTGGCAACCTCAGCGAACCAACTGGTTCTGAAAAATGCGCCATCAAGGAAAATGCATAAACTAAACAATAAAAAACATGCAAAAAAAATCAACCTGTTACATAAACTTTTGGATCAAATCCGATCTGTCAAAGACGGTGACGTGATCGACCACAGTAGATCCTTTGCATTTCTAACTTTGAATTAAATAATAGGTCCGACAGCAAGGTAGGGTCCCAGATCTCAGCCCAAGTGGTTTTTTTTTGGTTATCTTCCACTCAACAGCATTTGTACCTTATTTAAGCGGTACCCTTGAATAGAATAGCGAATTAACATCTATCATAAATCACCGTAGCACGACCTGAGGTTGAAATTTTTGGCCCCGTGGTGATGCTGGACAGGCCCATATTGACTGAGAATATGGGGAGTGCTCCCTCGCGACTCTCTGGAGCGGAGGGTTTAGTAATGTTCTACTAATTTGACCTACAACAATCCTACCTTTTAAAACTTTCAATAAGTCCAGGAGCTTTAACCATTCATATGTTATAAAAAGTAGATATTATTTATTTGTCAATGTGTTGTAGCTTGAACTAACCAAAAAAGCTATTTAATCATCTAGACAAACAGGGTCACAAAAAGAATAGAAAGCAAATGGGGAAAACAATGCTGTTTCTTTTTTAAATTTACTGTGTGAGCTATGGTATCAAATCCCCAAAGGGGCATTTTAACAACCCGAACTAGAGCAAAAAAAAGGTAAGTCGAGACATTGCTTGTTTTTAAGTTCTGCTGCACGTCAATAAACCCGCCCACCATAATGCTTATACCTCATCGCAGATCGGATTTGATCCAAAAGTTTATGTAACAGGGAAGTAATTTTTGTCGGTGTGCTTTACCTGTTGAATGAGTGGATGTTTTCTCCAGTTCTGGTCAGGTGTAAATTTCCCAGCCAAACATATTTAACCATGAAATATAGTTACTTCCTTTCTATGTAAGCACAGTCAGAAATCTGAGGGCGTCGTCAGGTTTTTGAGGGAAGATTTTCTAGTGGACTTGTGGTATTTTTACTATTTCCTAAGTCTGTTAAAACATCGGAATATATTTGTTTTCAATCTGACCCTTGGGAATGTCAAGGAAAAAGATACCGTTATTTTTTTTTTAAAGTAATAACACTTCTATTAGAAACTTCCGTTTGCCTGTTACTATTGTATGAAGAATCAAAAAGGATAGAGAAAGGTGGATAAAAAACACGCTAAATCTAAATTTTGTTCAAAGCTTTTTCATCATATCAATGCTTGAAGTTATTGATCAACTTATGAAGTGTGAATGTATTAGGAGGCACGTCTTATTATAAAGTATATTTATGCAAATAAGTTTTATGTAACAAGGCATAGCTTATATTATTAGCATTATATTACCACTAAATGAGATTCTATCCCCAATACTATGCACTCACCAGTTAGTTCCAATAAAGAAATGAGCCACAGGTCTAAGGAGACCTGAAAGCCCCACCGAGTATCAGTCTTCTTGGCGAAATTATACAGAAATAATCGCTTGGCCTTTTTGTCATTTTCTAAATTAACTCTGCTCTTAATATGTTGAGTCAAGAGGTTTCCATTTTCTTAATATGACCAGACTTAATTTCGCTTGTTTTCTTTTCCGATTAGGATGAAGAAGATGATTTTCCAACAACAACTTTAAAAAGTGGTTCAGAAATCTCTATTGTTTGCCAATATCTTTGTGTTTGACTTGGTTTTTCTTGATTTTTGAAATATAACCAGCAAAAGTCATATATTTAATTAAATCCTCGACAGGATGCATCATAGCAGTGAAATGTATTTTTCAATACAGCTTCCTCGTTTCATATTACTTTAATTTATTACTTTTTTGTAATTTACGAAAAAATTAAAAGATCAGGTTACTTGAATATGATTGATCAAGATTGTAAATAAAGCCATTTGGAAAAAAAATTGTGTATTCATTGTTACGATAAAACTATGAATTCTAGAATGTTATTCGTCGGTAAGAGACATTAGCAATACAATGACAAAAATGTATGATTTTTATTTTATTTTTTTTCAGAACGATTTTTCTCAAATATTTTCTTTGCTCTTATTTTGTGTGAGTATCGGTACTGGCTTCTTTTAGCTTCTTTTGTTTTCTTCATTTTTATCGATTAAATTTGTTTTGTTGCTTTTGTCGGTTTCGTATTTAAGCGTGTTTTAATGCCGACAGATCCACAGAAGAAAAAACGCAGAAAAAATATAAGAAAGGGTTGATTATTACTTTGGTGGGAAAATTCTATGAGAAAATTATATTCATGGCTGTCCACTAAGCTGTCTAAAAATTAAATGAATTTAGATAACGAAAAATTTAACCTTAAAAGGCGGACAAACA
>BMAT01012988.1:634288-644814 GCA_019649035.1 Elysia marginata
CGATGTCAGGGGAAAGAAAACGAAAGTAGGCTAGTAAATCCTACAACTTAAAGTCCTGTTCAGTGTTCTGACTGTTCACAGCTGTGCATCTCTTTTGCCACATCTTTGTCTTCCCTTAGAAAGGTAAGTTCCAAATAAAAATAAAATCTAGATCCAATTCCCGAAATATAATAGGCTAATATAATATCAATGATAAAAAGAGAAGAGATTTTAGTTGTGCTGCAATGTAAAGCTTCAAGTTCAATGATCTAGATCTAGCTTCTGAAAGAGAGTTCAGAGGCCCTATGGTGCAATCCGCATAGTTATAACTGAAATAATAATGCTCTGCTGGCCATTGTATAATAATTCCATCTAGATCTACAGGTATGAGCAATGGACACAGCAGAGCATTTGGCCAACATGGCTTGCTTAGTGATACAGCCCTAGGTAATGATCTTTGACTTGAGTTAAATATTAGATCTATATGTCAAGATTTAGATCCGGCACCTTTTCGTTTGTTCCCACCCCTGTTGCTTTAGCTCTTAAGTTTTCTTGTACCTGGTAGATCTAGTCCAACTCAAAATAGTTGATATTTTTAAAACCTTGTTATCTTTAAGTTTGAGTCGCGTAATCTAAATCTAGTGCTTAGCCTAACTTATTGCGAGGGAGGGCTTCACATGTTGCATGCATACTCTCGAACCAATTGTCTAGCCACACTTCACAAAATAGATCTGTGTGACGTCATTTGCGTTCACAAACAGTGACGTTGCAATATGTGTGCAGCAATCTCGGTCGGTGAGAAAATGGCTTCTGCTAGAAATGACCACCTTATGAAACAACACTCTGTTATCGAGTTTCTTACTGCAGAATGATGTTCTGCAGTTGCCATTCACAAGAGAATGAAAGCTGTATACGGTGATGCTTGTCTTACTGAAGGTAAAGTTCGAAAGTGGACGAGATTTTATCGAGGAGAAGACCTTAAAGAAACAACAGTCCGTGATCGCAAAAGGCCCGGGCGGCCGGTCTCTGCAACTGACACTATGCACCAACAGAAGGTAGACGAAATGATTGTTGCAAATAGAAGAGTGAAACAAAAAGGCATTGCAAATGCGCTTGACATTTCAAAAGAACGAGTTCATCACATTATCACAGTCCACCTTGGTTACAGGAAAGTCTCGGCAAGATGGGTTCAGAGACAGCTCACTGTGGAAATGAAGGCACAGAGGAAAACGATCTGTACACAACTATTGGAAAGATTCACTCATGATGACGAGCGTTTTCTGCGGAGCATCATCACTGGTGACGAGTCTTGGGTGCATCACTATGACCCAGAGAGCAAGATGCAGTCTATGCAGTACCGACACAAGAACTCTCCAGCCCCGAAGAAGTTCAAAGTCGTCGCATCCGCTCAAAAGGTTTTGCTGACAATATTCTGGGACATGGAAGGTATCGTCCATATTGAGTTTTTGGAGCAAGGCACAACAATAAATTCAGAGAGATATGTGTCAACTCTGCGTGCATTGAAGGGCCGACTCAGACGGGTTCGACAGGACAAAGTTAAAGACGTTGTCATCCAGTTCGATAATGCTCGGCCACACACCAGTCGCCAAACCCAGTGCGCTTTACAGCAGTTGGAACTTCCTACCATACCACATCCGCCATACAGTCCTGATTTGGCCCTGTCTGACTTTTTCTTATTTCCTTTGTTGAAGAAACATCTCAAAGAAAATCACTATGAAACCGATGCAGAAGTTGATGTGGATGTTCGCTCTTGGTGCCGATCCCAGACACCAGAATTCATTGCCGACGGAATGCGAAAACTTGTACAACGCTGGCGCCTCTGTATTGAACGCGATGGTGACTATGTTAAAAAATGATAGTTCATCAGATAGGTGAGACTCTAAGCTTTCATTTGATATGTAACTTGCTTCTGTAGTCCTTCAAATAAAAAAGTTATTAAAAAAACGGCCCTTATATATCAGCCTGCCCTCGAAAATATTTGTCAGCCTTAAAAAAATTATAAATAGAATCTCCAGCTAGTGGTACCCGTTAAATCAATACCCCTGATTTCACAAAGTATTTGGGTAGGAACAAACGAAAAAGCACTCTAGATTCATGACCTTTAGGTCTATATTAAGTTGTAAATCACTTGTAAAATAGGATATACTTTTAAAAAAATTGTAAACCAATCTTCATTGTATTTGTAGGGCTAGAAGATCTTTCCGTCAAATCATATGAAAGGTTTTTTTTACATTAAAATAACGCATCTCAATGCTTGTCTCGTTAGAAGTGCTGCCTTTGATACTCCTGACACTTTTGTCCTCATTAAAAGACGAGCTTCCCATATTTTTCATTACGTGTTGTAATGGATATCTTTTTTATAAAAGAAAAGTCTACTCAGGGGTGACAGATCTGTCTATTCATAAGCCAGATTTCAGACAGTTTTAAAACAATTACAATAGAACTGAAAGCAATGACAAATGTCAAATATTCAGATCAAGAGATGAGTGTAGGAAATATTAACATGTGGCTGTTACACAACTATTACACAGGTCTCTAAAATTTAATAATCTCTCATAGGATATTTCTATCCTCAGATTGGGCACTTATTATCCTCACAATGTCATCCATACTTACCAAGCTCAATGTAGGGGTAAGTTCAAGCTTTTAACATAATGGTTTAAACAAGAAATTTAATTTGCTTCAAACTTACCATTTTTTGCTTACGTAAATTCACTTGACTTTTAACTACATACCTCTTACTTATCTGTCTTTTATAAAGACCTAACAAAGCATGACCCAAATGTTAAAAGCGTCTGGTGCTATCTATGTATAAGGATGTTCAACCAATTTAAAATTAATATGAAGTACTACTTGAAATGTTCATATTAATTTTTTTAGACCTGACTTGCTTTTCTTTATTCTCTGACTTATCATCAGAAATCCTTTGAAAGTTACACCTTCCTAGTTATCTGTAGATTATTCTAATTAATAATTTACAAGTTCAAGTTCTTACCCGTTTATTTAGAATTACACACATAATGTATACTTTCTTTTAGATCCATTTAAAATCTTCTAAATTATAGTTTGGGATTCTCAACTGAGATGAAAGGTAAACATACCATGTAAAATAGCTTTTTTTCAGTGAGTGACTTGTAATACGCATCTAATCTAGATATGTTTTTTAAGGTAGAATAAAGAAATTTGCTTTTCTTTAAAGTTTGAGGATAGTTTACCTGTATGCTTTCAAAGAAGTTGCAGTAAGAATAGGTGATAAAAAGTGCATGTGTGTTTTATGTAATGAATAAATTTTAAAACAAATCTTTTTTAAGGGGTTGACTGTATACCTGTGTTCCAATTTTACATTTTGATCAGGACTTCAAATATTGTGCAAACAAATAAAAGCTTAGGATTTTTTTTTCTATATGTTGAATGAATTTTTTCTCAACCTTACTGCCACTGCAATCCTTTCAAAGTATTCAACAGTGTTTTTGTCTGTGCATATTAACAGCAAAATCATTACCTGACTTTTATCAACACCAATGCTCATATTATAATGATTTCCGTAATGGTGTTGCTGGTTTTCAAAGTGATGACCCATGAAGCTATGAAAAAGTTGAAAGGGGCAAGATCTGGACTGGTTGCCGGCGGCAAAAGGCTGTTTTTAAGTTAATATAATTTTTTTTCCTTGTCTTGCATTCTGTCCAAATGAGTCTTAAGTTGCAAGACCGAGTTTTGAGATATAGGCTTCCAAAGTTCAGTGGGTGCTCAGAAATCAATTTTTATTTTATTTTCGGTTATCACACTAAAACAATTTTTGAACAGGTTTCACACCTGGTTCGTAATTATTGTATTGTCATATTTAAAGTGTTTAATTGATATGCTTGCTAAGGACTTTACACCCTTATAGTTCTCTCAACTTAAAACACAATTTTCTCCCCTTTCTAAAATTTCACAAGAGCTAACTCTGCCGACGTCAAGAAGCTATAATATCAGTATAATAGAACATTTTTTGGTTATTGTATTTGAAAGTAGAGAAATGATCTTTTCTGTGATACCAATATCTTACTACCTTCCAATTTCGACGTAAGACTCATTCAGACTGGTCGGAGGACACTTGTTTCTGAATCCGAATTTTCCTCTCATCTTAATAAGTCTCAATGATAATTCCATTGTAGGCAAAATCCTGGTGCAGGGCCTCACATATGTTGATGTCTGCCCGCCTGCAATGGCAGACAGCTGCCACATTGTCTTCAAAAGTAGAAGCCGCATCAAAGACTTTGTTTGGCAGTGACAACAAAGATATGTCCCTAAGACTGCCAGCAGATTTTCTTTCACCTGAGGAACAAATGATGAAAGATTCAGGTGAGTTGAGAAGGATGATGGTTGAATGGTGTCTATGTTGTCCCTCTCTATAAATCCTGGCTTACTTAAAAACTTGTAACTTTACTGTTCTACTCAGGACACTCAATGTTTTGATCCATGTTAGAAAATAAACCTTACTATGCATCATTCGAAAATGTTTTTAATCAGAAGGTTTTGCTAATTATTAATGTATAGAGATACATCTAGACTAAATAACGAGGATGCTGAAACGGAATGTCTTAATCATGTTAAAATTAACAAAGTATTTAGACAGATATTATCCAAACAGTGCTTAGAGTAAAAAAGAAATAAGTGAAGGCTAAAAAAAGACAACAATAAATTAGGGACTCACTTAAATTACTTGTACCATCAATGAAGTTTACGCTAGCTTTAACATCAAATTGTATATAGGTATTCCTTTCTAATTGATAATATAAATGATTTTCTGGTTACACACACATCTAATGCCCAATCACGAGGCCAGGCAATAGAAATTGTGTGAAAATGAAAAGCTTAAAATAAAGGGGTCACCCATAACAAAAAAGCTTTAAGCACTTAGCAAAATCAT
Organism: Elysia marginata; assembly: GCA_019649035.1. NCBI lineage: Eukaryota > Metazoa > Mollusca > Gastropoda > Plakobranchidae > Elysia > Elysia marginata. The sequence goes on from BMAT01012988.1 coordinate 639,201, forward strand.
TGCAATGGTGACCTTAACATTCGAGTCACATCAATTATTGTTTTAAAGGTGATAATGCGCATTCCCAGACAAGTGCTATGGCATATCAAAAATCAGTTATCTTTTCGCATAAAAATTATTGCACCACCTATTCTCCAATTGTAAAAACCTCAGCAAGGAACTTTTTGAGAATATATTTTTGACAAAGACCCTGAAATTCCAAACTCTTGCAACCTACTGCCTCAAAAACCTTAGTGTTTGATCAGATAAAAACTTTTTTGCTGTTACCAAAAAAATTAGGTAAACTATGATTCAGCAAAGAGATCTAGATAAAGATTTAACTGAAGGAATGTGCTCTTCTGATGTGTACCTTTGGCTAAAGATGTATAGAATTTTAAATTATTTGTTGCTGCAATAGATTATTTGGCTTTCATTATTTATTGATTTATAACTGTTTAATTCTCAGATCCATATAACTCAAATTAATGTATTCTGAAATACATATAAATATTCAATGGACCCTGTATCCAACAACCTTGGACTCAAATAAAAGTTGCATTCTACAAACTGAACCAAAGTCTTGATTTCTCCCTCTTCTTAAACCTTTACAAATTTCCGTGGATAGAATCATAATGAACTATTTTCTGACCATTTTTAACAAACTACAAGTGAAACTGAAACAAATGGTTGCTCTTTTTTAGCCATTTTTCAGGTTTGGTGTTTACTTCATCAACACAACTATCACAGTTTCAAAGAAAGGGAGAGAGTGATAAAAATATATCAGAGAGAAGAAAACGACTGGCATTGGATAAACTCAGAGCACTTTGAGTGTTCTATTCTTTTTAGTTTTAAATAAGGTTTTAAAGTTGATAGATAACGTAGAACTTTCTTCTTTTGTTTCCTTTGGGTTACTTTGAAATAATCTTGCTTTGAACGAACTTTGGCTTCAACAGACTTTCAATATTTTCCCTCAAAGTTCGTTGGTTCAGAGGTCTACTGTAATACAAAAGAGTTTATTTTAAAGGGACATGTGATTTAACAGCTTCCCTCTTTTCTAAACAATTTTGATGTTGTTTTTTCCCCAGTGGCCCGACTGGCTGCAGAGAGAATTCAGCCTTATGTAGCTGAAATGGATGAGCAAAGTGCTATGCGGGAAGATGTTATTAAATGTCTTTTTGAAAATGGGGTAATATATTTTGACTTCTATGTACGAAGAATTGTATTTTTGCATAATATGATTATATTGTCGATCAATTTGACTTAGATTGCATCTGTTGTGGCGTCATGGTCTAGTGGTAGACGCTCGGCTTTCGGATCGAGAGGTTTCGGATTTGAGACCTGCTTTTGGCAGGTCAACGTTTAGTCCTTGAGAAAGGCTATACACATACATTTCTTTGCCTCACTCATGCATTAAATGAGTACCCGACTATAGGCAGTGAAAGATCTTGTCAGAATGCTAGAGTGATGCGCTTAAACTAGCTGCTCCTCTGTGAGTTCAGAAGGTACTTTGGTTGGGAATGGCCTGTCTGGGAACCCATGTAAAGCACTTAGAGCACATTAGTAGATAAGCGCTATATAAAAACGCTCTTTTACTTTATTATTGATGACCAACTGATGAATATTTTAAAAAACTTGAAGAGGGCAGAAGTCGGCATTTGATTCAAAGCATATAAATACTGTCATGTGATGTACATTGATCATCTCTTCCTCTAACCTTAACTATTGAGAATTTAATCTATCAATGGATACACTTGAATGGAGCAAACTTTGTTAGTTTTGTGTTAGACATCATAAAGTTCACCAATAGAGAGACGTGAATTGTAACCCTGTGATATCTTTCAATCTCTTATTTAAAAGTTTTTGAGGATTAGAGCTGATATCGATATTCTTGTGTCCTAACAATCAATAAGTCAAATTGGTGATGCTTTATAGAGTTAGTTTTTTATCTTTGTTTTTAACAAGGGAATTATCCTCTACTTAGTCAAATAGTCTCAAAACAAGCATAACCATCCCTTCCCTTATTTTCTTTTTTAGCATAAGGTGAGATAATTACATGCAGTCTAAAGCGTATAACTATAAAAACATTTTTTGAAAACTGAGGTAGCTTCAACATCAGCTTTTGAACTATTTTAAGACAGTACTGTTACTTTTATATGTTGTTAAATAAATTTGTTGCAAAAATATCTCATGCGACCCAAAGATTTAGGTCCAGAATATTAAGGGGTTTTTTTATATTTTACATACTAGTAAATAATGTCACTCTTGCTTCAACACTAGTCTCATTCCATATCATGAAATAAACTACAGTGAAAAGTTTTGCAGAATATTTATTTCCTGCCTATTTGTCCCATGGAAGTTTATAAAATTGTATCAAGCTATACAGCCATAATTCGTTTCATGTTCTATGACTCTTGCTATTAATGACCAGCTAATGGGTGTGGAGATTCCAGAAGAATATGGAGGCACAGGCTCTAAGTTCTTTATGGCAAACATTGTGATTGAGGAGCTGGCAAAGGTTGACCCAGCAGTCAGTGTATTTTGTGATGTACAGAACACCCTTATCAACATGCTGTTTGTGAAGCTTGGAAATGATCAGCAGAAAGATAAATATTTACCCAGGCTAGCTACAGACACTGTGAGTACCACACACTGAAGTCATTTTTATGAGGATAAAATAATCTTTGTTTTTACTTTCAAAATCATCATTTTTCTCGGTCTAGAGCAAATGAGTTAGAATTTGGAAATTCCCTGTTTGAGAAAAGGATGCCCTTTGAAGTTCAATTTTTTTCACAAAATATTGATAATTTTCTGAAATTTTTTAATTTTTTCAAGCTAAGAAAAATTTCTTGTTCAGAACAGACACAGCCGAGCACAGTCCGGGCCCCTACTGGTTTAATCGGTGTCAGTATAATGTGACCGGCTGAGGCTAAGTCATGGTATCCCCGCTAGTCTCTGGGTGGCAGCCCGTAAAATTGTCATTGGGACCTAAGCCCTGAGAGCACCTTTGAAGTGGAATTGGGCTTGTAAATATACCCTTCAATTTTCAGAACAGAAATACCTTTGAAGGTGAAAATGTAAACATTTGGCTCATTAATCCTGGATGCCACACATTAGAGGTTTAACAAAAAAGAAAAATAAACTGTTATCAAACCTTTGTGGGCCTGAATAGGTAAATTTTGTATCCTCTCCTTTTTTGCTAAGTCATGATGTTTGTCAGACAATATAAACGATGTGAAGATTAGGAAATTTATATAATCATTTCTCAATTCAGTAACATAATGATGTATTAAGTTGTTTAGGAACGACAGTAAAATGCCTTCAAATATAAATTCTTTGGGACTGCAAACATTATTTTGGTTCATAAAAAGTTTGATATAGCCATGGCTATAGAAACAAGTCATTTGGACATAAAAAATTTTTTTGTTTTGATCACTATCAAATTTTGGTACATCCAGTTTTGCTTAAAGGGGATTCAACTATAGTAATAAATGTACAAAACACATACATGATTTCTCTTACGGTTGGTTGTATGAAAGTCATTCTTCAAGAGCATGGTAAAAGTAGTAAAATTACTGCAACAATTAATATGTAAATAACTGAATAGTGTGAACCATTGATGCCTTGTCAAAAACGGTTTTAAGTTAATAGTCAATATATGATGTAAAGTCACTGGTAGGTTAAATAGATTTTGAAATAAATGGAGTAAAATGTGGTTTTTTTTCGTAATTAAAAAACTTGTAACCATTGAGACTTGAATTGTTCAAAAACTATTTACTCTTTTTATTTCAAAATTTTAACATGCAACTTGCTGTGCTCAGGTTGGCAGTTTCTGTCTGTCCGAAGCTGAGTCAGGATCAGATGCATTTGCCCTGCGAACTTCTGCTGTGAAAGATGGCTCTGATTACGTTCTTAATGGAACCAAAATCTGGATCACTAACGCAGAGCATGCTGATGTGTTTCTGGTCATGGCCAATGCTGATACCAGTGCTGTGAGTTTTGCCCTTTAAAAAAAATGTTCACCAAATTTTTTTTCTGGCGAATGTGTTAAGATTCCGATACTTATATTTGAATATCACATGATCAATTTTTAGTAAGAAGCACAGTTTTTGGCTAGATAAAAAAAAAATTGCCTAAATTTAAGACTGTCTGTTTGTACCTTGTTAAGACTGTTTGTTTGACCTTTTTATATTTTAACATTAGGTACTTATAAGTAGTACTGAATAGACAAAGCAGCTGCTTCAGATGAATTGATTTGAGTCAATGGTAGCAATCAATTTATCTTGAAAGCTTAGATTAGTTGTAAGGAAGTTACAACACATAAACAAACAAGCAAAGATAGTAACCCTTTTTTCAAGTAGGATGTCTTGTAGTGTATATCATTACCCTAGTTTTTCGTAAACTTGTAAACTCCTGTTGGTTTTACATAATTAACTGCCTATTGTAAACAAACAATAGTGTTCATTGAATTTTTCCCCATGCTCTTTAAGTTTGTTCTTATGATAATATATGCAAGGCCTACCCTATTGGGCCAGAATAAAAAAAAGTATGACTTTTTTAATTCATAAAAAATTCATACCTTGTTTTGTCTCTGTGACCAGGGCTACAAAGGAATAACATGTTTCATTGTAGACAGAGACATGCCTGGACTTTCTATTGGTAAAAAGGAGAACAAGTTGGGCATTAGGGCTTCCAGCACTTGCGCTGTCACTCTGGACAATGTTCGAGTAAGAGACTTTTGTTGCAATTCAGATTTTAAAAAGTTAAATTTAAAAAAAAGTATTTTATGTCCTTTGATGGTTTAAAAAATGTTTTACTTTAGCATAAATACAGAAAATTTTACAGGCAATCTTCACTTTCATATAAAGTAATCTAAACCTTAGTCAGGTAGGCTTTTGCCTGTTTTACCTTAATGGCCGAATTGTCTAGCCTGACTGCATAGATCTATAAATTTTAGTTTTAATCATCAACAATGCTTTTTTTTTCCTAATTTGTTTAAGGTTCCATCATCAAATATCCTGGGAGAATTTGGAAAAGGTTACAAATATGCGATTGAGATGTTGAATGGAGGTCGTATAGGTATTGCAGCTCAGGTGAGTTTATTTTTTACCTCTATTTTTTAGACTAGGGCAGACCGCCCAATACAAACCCACCAAATTTTTATGGACCAGATTGTTGAATTCAGGCCTTTTCTTTCAGTAACGTTCCTTCCTTTGGCCAGTTACCATCTTCAACTGTTTTTTTTTATCTTTTCATGGTTTTGTATCACTAGATACTATGGTTAAAGAGACTAGTGGAGGCCCAATAATATATTCTTTCAGTTTGCTGGAACAAGAATACTTGAATACTAAGAAGTGAGCAATATTACAAGGGTTAATGCTTTCTCATATTGATGGTTATCTTTTTTTTCACTTCAGATGCTTGGTCTGGCTCAGGGCTGCTTCAATCATGCTGTAGCTTACACCCAGGAAAGAAAGCAATTTGGGAAGAGAGTTTTTGACTTTCAGGTGAGAAAAACAGATCACTTACAATTTCAATTAATTTTCAAATATTTAATAGAACTTTTACAAATTAGAGATTTGTTTATACCACAGCATAATCATCATCATCATCATCATCATCATCATCATCATCATCA
>BMAT01012988.1:644850-655519 GCA_019649035.1 Elysia marginata
GCCGAGGGCTTCTAAACCTAAAAATAGCCCGGCTTTGAGTGAGTTAAGATAAACGCCTCTGGGTCCAAATAAAAAGTTTATTTTATATAAAGTTTATATTAAGCAGTATCATTATAAAGAAATAAAAGGAAAGGAACCAAAAACCTAGTCAATCTTAATCTAAAGTTTATCTTAACAGGGTTTATCCTAAGTGGATTCCACTGTATTAAGTCTTTATAAATTATTGTTTGTATTATTCACACAAACAGAAGCGTAATGATGCCATGATTTGTGTTGTTTTGACCTCAAAGTTTTGAGTAGTCTGTAGAAGAAACTTTATAATTTTTTTATCTTTAGCCTTAGCTTATTGGTGATGGCACAAATGTGGTTCATTAGCTAGGATGAGTGACTACTGAGCCAAAGGTCTTGTGTTTTAAACCTCTTGAAAGTAAATTTTTGTCTGCTCCACTGTGCTCATCTAGCTCCAAGCCTCTAGCTAGGCTTCTCAATACCATGCTAAACTAAAGATTTCAAGCAAACTACCTCACTTTGCCAAGTTTAAGGACTCAACCACTTTTTTTCTGTCACTTACCACTATTATTGAGTAAAAGGCTAATGAAGACTAACTTTATTTTACTTTTGTATTTTATAGCGATGGCTTTCCAAAGCTCCTTATAAAAGCAATTAATAATATGGTAACTCTACAGGGCATTCAGCATCAGATTGCCCATGCGGCCACCCAAATCGCGCTGGGGCGTGTGATGATGTGTAATGCAGCCAGGAGACATGAGATTGGATTACCTGTGGTCAAGGAAGCTGCCATGGTGAAATATTTTGCAGGGGAGGTCAGTTCAATGTACAATTGGATTTCTCTTTGGTTATCTTCATCTAAAAACTTTTAAAATGAAGAAATACCTTAATCAAAATGCTAACAGTGGTAAGTGGTAAAAAAATAGTTATTCAGGCTCTAAAATAGGTTTCGCAGGTTTATAGTTTCAAACACAGAGTTGGTAGCCGTGCATAAAATATACATATCTTCCCCTATTCTGTATTCAATTTATCCCTAGTTTTTATAAAACTACATAGCTTTGGAAGATCTATAAAATGTTATGATATGTATCAGTCTTTTTTTAATTGAAGATACATGAGACAAAATAGCACTGTATTATCTTAAACTCTATACAAATTGAGTTTTTGCTTTAGAAAGGTGCCTAAGTAAAATGATATCACTTGTTTATGCAAACTTAGTTATAAATTTGGTCAGCAATAATGAGATGTATTTATCTTTTATCTTCAAAATGAAATGAATATAAATGTTTAATAGTAAATACAATTATTGTATACGTAAAACTTGTTTTTTTTTTTTTTAATTTAAATCTCATGTGCAAATGGATGGTTGCAAGTTATGAAGAATTATGAAGAATTTCATGATGCCGTTGTAAACCATAAGTTTTTTTTATCTTTGAATAGTTTGATTAATTAGCATGATAGTGTTATCTAGACATTTGCAGACAAGTTTAATGTATAGGAATTAAAAGAGAGGAAAGAAGAGTGGCAGTTGATCAGCCGAGCAATATTAGGCCTGAAACTTAGAGCTCTTGTTTACTTTGATCATGGTATGAGTTTCTGTCTGTTCTGCTACAATGCTAACCTTTTAATTAAATGTATATCTATCCTATTTCAGGTAGCTACTCATGTCACATCTAAAAGTATTGAGTGGATGGGTGGAGTTGGCTATACAAAAGATTACCCAGTAGAGAAGTATTACAGGGACTGCAAAGTTGGTGAGAAGAATTTTACCCTTGACAAAATTTGGTATGCAGGTTTTCACATCGAAGAAGTCTTGCAGCTGAAAAGTTTTTCTTGTCATTATGAATTTTATAGGAACTATGGTTTAATTGGTACATCATATTATATGTGATAAAAGCTGTGGCACAGAAATCTTGCAGGAGGACCTATGTAGGATGGAGAGGATTGTTTGAAGAATTGGCTTCTTAAGTTACATCAACAGAAATGCAGTGTTCTCAAACTGGGTAACAAGAAGTCAGAAGCCAGATATCTCATGACAGGGTTAACCAGTGATGGTGGAGATGTTACTTGACAGTTAGCAGAAAGCAATACAGGAAAAGACCTTGGTGTTGTCATCGAGAACAAGCTTACTTTTAGACAGCATATCACACAATGCACATCCAAGTTTAACAGGATATTCAGTGTAATGAGGAGGTCCTTGTACCACTTGTCTGAAAAGACGTCTTTCTCACTGTTGTGGGACCGATCTTGGAGTATGGTCATGCAGTCTGGCAGCCACAGAAACGGTAGCATTGAAGTGGAAGAGGTCCAGAGAAGAGCATCAAATCTGCTAGAATCAATCCAGAAACAGCTTGCCGGAGAATGTGGTGGAAAGCACACCTGTCCATTTTTCCCCTTCCTGCTTGGAGTAAAGATTTTTCAGGTACTTGTGCCAAACCATGCACACAACAACACATTGTACCGTGGAGGCATCAATATACAGGTTGCAAAGCCTCAAACGTTGACATTGTATTGTCAAATCAGTGAAGCAAAAATTTTAGGCTTTATTTTTAAAATTGGGTATTTAGACGTTAAATACCTTTCATGCCTATCTGTCGTAAGAGAAACAAAATGACAACAAAAACTCATGGGTTGCTGATATCATAATCATTTTTTGTCAAAAAGATATAATTTGCTTCTATCTGTTTTTATATATCATTTATATGCTAACAACCTTTTATAACTTTCATTTATTTTAGGTACAATCTATGAAGGAACTAGCAACATTCAGCTCAACACAATTGCCAAATGTTTGGAGCAGGAAGGTCTCATATAAAAAGGATGATTTACCCAAGAGGGTCTCCATTAAAAGACGTCCCAGGATACTGTTATTTTGTTTAATTGTCACTGTATAAAGCTTTGTTAGACTTTAATTTATGCAATGTTGACATGTTTATTGTTTTACATAACTAAATAAAAAATTTATTCTGAGTTCATGTATAATATCAAAAGTATGATATTGAACAAAAATATATATATATATGCTATATATATATGCATATAAAAGCATGACTTTTCTCTCCTACTTTAAGGTTTAGATTCTGGAATGTAGCCTTTACCCAAAATATGAAAATAAACATTATGTACATCTGTGAAAGTATTTTTTTTTTTGCTATTAATGTTTAGTCCATAAATGTCATTATCTTCAAATAAGCCGTAACTATGATATTTTGTGAATACTTGTTTTGTCTTGTCTTAAAAAAATAAGGTAGATTTGTTTGTCTGTACCTATAAAAAACAAAAAAAAGGAATGATTGTACTGGGCTGGTCAAGTAAAAATCTGCTTTGACATTGTTTTATGATCATATGTTCCCTAAAGGCCACAAATATTTTGCTGAGGGCGCAAAATCAATTAGTACGGGTATTTCTGTTTTTGATCTTTCAATTCTAGACAGACGTCCAGTAAAAATTCTTCATCTAGCTCTGAGAAGGTATATCCCATGATGAGAGATTCATGCTGTTCCTACCAATATGTTTTTTGCTTGGCTGCAGTTTTCCTGAATGTGGGCAATTCTGCTAAAGGGAGACTAGAGAATGAATACCATAAGTGACGAATTTTGCTTGTCTTTTCAGTCTTTTAATTAGATAAAGAAAATTTACTCCTGATTGAATAAGTATATTGTGCTTTAACTCCCTCTTTCCTGATTTTCCTTTTCTATAAATATTAGTTACAGCTATTTTTACTAGAAATACACTGTTTTTTATAGTCATATGATTTGCAACTATTTTTGACATTCAGGTGATGGAAATTTTATATTTTTTTTTAAACAGATGTTTTTGGGGTTAGTTTACTTTTTAAAATCTAGAAATGATTTAATATCTTTTCTGAGTATTGTGATAAATTCATGCAACTTGTGGCTTTCTGAAGCACAGAAAAATGCACTCCCCCACATGGTTCTCTATTTTCTCCTAATTCAGATTTGTTGCTCATTTGAAATACTCTGGGTTTAAATTCAATTTTAACTTTTTGTTCAATGCTTTTTCTTGCAGACACAAAAATATACATGTACATTGTGTATGCACCCAGGTTGATTTTTATTTCTTGCTTATCTGTAATTTTAGAGTTCAATCCTATTATGAGTTTCATTTAAGCATCTTTAGGACACCAAAGGTGTTAAGTAAGACAAAAACAATACGTTTTCTAGTTAATATACTCATTTTGTTTGTGAATTCAACACATATGATTTAGCCCTGGTTCTATTTTTGGCAAAGCTGCTTTGAGTTGAGAACTTTGAAACTGTATTCTATTCTAGATCTGATTGAATTTTTCTTTGGGCATCATCTAAACTTTCTTATTTGTTAAACATGATTTTGTAGGAAAAGGGTTTTGTAGTGCATGCTAATAGCTGTGTACAAAGAAAATAAGGGAAGTGCTGAGAGCGCAATTTAAAAGGGTTGACTGCATTTCAAAAGTGAGACTAGGAGACAAAGGCAGGCTGTTGCAGGATATTTCCAGACTTGTTAGGAAACTGAAAAAGGCTCGAGTTGTCTTCTAACAAGGAAGAAATCATCTGCTGTCTGAGATTGAAATACATGTAATGGTAGTGCATGGGAAATATATTAAACATCAAGAAGAAAAAAAAAACACGAAAAAAGCACTCTTTATGATTAGAGTCTTGGGCAGTAGTCTTAACGATCAATACAATTGTATTTCAAGCCTTCATCTTCCCTTCTAAAAATCACTCAACATTTATCACTGCTTTGTATTGTACATGCACCATAAAGTTGTATCTTTGATATAAATGATTTTATTCAGTGTTTTAGTTCTTTCTCTTTCTCAAATCAGCACAAAATACTCTATCTATGATATTATTAACTTTTAACTATAACAAAACCTAACACAGCGTCCTTGAAATCCACAAAACAGTCTTTGAAATGAATGACAACATAATATCTACTTTTTAACGTTTGTTGCTTGATATAAGAATCTCAAAGCTGTGATTGTGTACTGCCATATTTCTTGAGAATGAAATTAACAATTGAGCAAAGCTTTTGCTGTGATTTTATACACCTGACCTACCAGACATTGTTTGAAGGCAGTGCATGACATTGTACTATCTTGCAGGAATAAAAGTTAATTTTTTTCTCTCACACTGTTTGATGTTTTGCTTATTGTGACAAATGCTTTTTATGTTTTTTCCCACACAAACATAATCGTGAATTCTTCAATACAGCTTAACTTCTTCTACGCTGGTGAACGATACATCGTTCGGCAAGTTTGAACTATATAGTCCAACGACCGATTCGTCTGTCCCGGTATATTTTGTTTCACAGTTTTGATTTTTCACATTTTTAAGTAACTATTTCATTGTTGAAAAAAAATCAGGACTACTGGTGATGAAATATCCCATGCTTGGTTTTTAAAGCTGTTTATTTTAACAGCTTAAAAAAACCAACAAAATGTATACGTATGTCATTTGGTTACTCTCCTAGTATTCAGCTAATTTTCTCTTGAAAAGAGGCTAGTTGTTTCATTAACGATGCAGTCCGTTTTGTCCAATGAAAAGCAAAGTTAGATTGAGCATTACCACTCTGTAATGCCTGCTTGTTGAGAAAAGAGCAAATTAGCAAATGTACCATGAATGTATTAGTGTAAAATTGGGCTTTGCAGTAACACTACCAGAATAATATTTATCGCCTTGGTTTTTCTCACACTACAAAATTAAGGATGTTGTTCACATTGTATTTACTACTTACTACTAGTAGTATTGTTACAAAGGATCCAAACTTGAAAAGAAAGTTTACCTCACTAAATATGCTCGTACCGATTTTCAAAGCAAAAAAAAAGAATCTAGGCTTTAAAGTGACAGATTTTGAAACATTCTAGTCCAAGAAATGAAGAGTTTAGATCCATTTACTTTTGTATTGAATATAGTTTTTGTTATGCAAAGAGAGAAGCTTTTTTACAGAAATTTCAATCTTCCAACAATGCAGGGTACTAGGTCGCGTTCATGTAATACTAGCACAAAGATCTTAACTTAAAAACTTACACTTGGATCGTTCTACCTGGTAATTAAATTAAATTTTAAGACGACATCAATGTCGTGGTTTTTTGTACATGGTACGATGAACCAGAAACTGTTGCTGAGGTAATCCTCTAACTGATCTGTAAAATTTGATCTAACTATGTAGTAGGCATTGTCTGTAAAATTGGGCCGCCTACCCTTAGTACAATAGCAACGAGGGTTTAAGAATGTTACTTAGTATGCAGCGTGCTTCATCGAATTTTTTTTCCCAATCATTATACTTTAAGCTTCTTCATTGCTTGAAAGGCTTTTAGGTGTTACATTTGAGGTATTTTAATTTAACTCATGGATATTTATACATGTAAAATGTATTTAATAAGGTCAAGACCAAATTTTACAGTGTGCCTAAACCAAAACTTCTTTTTAAAAGAGGCCTAAATGAGATTTGCATACTATTATCGCTAACACATTATATATTTTCAAAATCGTCCTTTAATATAAAAAAAAAACAAACAAGAAAACAATATCGTCCTATTTGGTGAGTTTGATTTTGCAAAGCTTTTTTTTCCAAGACTAATAGGAATGAAATTATTAAGGAAACTCAAAACTTAAATATCACCATTGCAGCATCGGGACTCAAAGGATACGAATTTTGATGTTATAAATAATAGCCAACCAAAGGCCTTTTGAAATCGTATTGTTTACTATACTTAGTAACACATTCGTTGAGAAACCTAATGGTTCCGAGGATCTTATTACCATGTTTTCGTGATGTTTCAAAAACGTACAAAAGCTCTCTTTTCCCTTGTTCTCCTCAGGGCTTTGATACTTGACGCTGTCGATCGTGTGTAAAACTTTCTTTTACATTGACCTTATTTTCCATTAAATGTGTCTAGGTGTATTGTGCTTTCACGCTTGCCTTTCAACATTGACCAGTCTCAACTTGGCGCAACTCTACCATCTATTGTTCATAACGTTTTTTTTTTATTCTTTCCGTCGGTTGTCGTTTCCATTGACCACCTTTCTTTAACGAGTGAAAACAGATCGTATCTTCTTTTAGAATTCCTTCGTGATCAGAATTGTAGATGTTAATAAGCTATAAACAAAATAGATCCAAAACGTTTGATGGGAGTTTTTCCACTTTTGTTGCAACTAAGAAAATCAGAGGAGACTATAACTTTATGAGTTTTTAAAACCGAGAGACTGTTTCTGGGTATGAAAAGAATCGCATTAAAAATTAGATAAAAAATTGCTTTTATTAGCATATGATGTCCACAGCGTCCGGTCCGCTCATTCTAATATGATGGTGAAACTCTTAGTTTTACTAATAAGCCTAGCCACATTGTAGTACGTTTCGCGGAAAAAATATACACGCTTTGGCAATATATGTACATTCTCTATACTTTTTTTACTTGTTCAAATTTTGCATATGGTCCGAGATCATTTTATGTCAACTAAAGTTTGATCTTCAAAATCATCTGTGCAGGATTTAAGCCCATTTCTTTTCTCGCTTCTGTATTTTATAACCTAATAAATATGTAGTTAACTTGAGGAGGTTTCCATCACACTGAAGGCTCAAAGCTCTTGGTTTATGTTATTGTAGTTAAGCTGCATTTTTCCTTGTTGTAAGAGGTACGCTCACATCGTCGACATACGTTTTTATGTGTGTGCGGCATACTGGTTTTTTAGTAGTACTAGTAGACGTGCCTAACTTTTTAAAGCGGCCCACAGACTTACAGGTTTACTTAATCAAGTCTCTGGGTGAAGGCATTAACTAAGTTTACTTGCAAGACTGTGTGTGGCGCTACTTGAAGCTTTTACTAGTCACCTTGCACAAGTTACTTGGCTTGTACGAGATGGGTTCTGTTTGGTATTTTGCCTTCAAAAACATTGTTCGATCGGTTAGGTCTGTGACCCCATCAACCCTAAAAACCCGATTTTTAAGGGTCCACTGAATGAGACAAAATATGCGTATCCAAAACACATGATAATAATACACTTTGCCGAAAAGATCTGCTCAAAGAGACACATTAATGTAGTTAAGTATGCAAAGGATCAAATAAATTCGAGAACAAACGAAAAATCAATAGGCCTATTTTCTCAGAAAAAATGAGAATATTTGTTCTTGTCTAGAGCCTCTGTTCCGATACTCAACGCTTCGTTGAACGTCTAAACGCTTTACATAAAGCAAGGAGACTCAAGGATGTGACTTGTGAGCGTGCTGGTGTGCTATGTTGTGGATATAAAGCCTGATTTTGACTCTACTGTCGCTGATAAGGTGATTGTAAATGTACTGAAATTGTTTTTAGTTAAAACTTCATCGACGAGGTCTGTTTCATGAATAACTTTCTTTTCTTTTCTGTAAAATCTACAAATCATCACTTATAATTTTATGACTGAAATTGCGCAGAAGCAAAAAATCATTTTTTAAGAAAACTACTATGAGGATTGTGGGGTACTATATGAGAATAAAATGAATTTATAGCGGTTTGTTTACATTCTAGGTCTGAGACAAGACTTTTTCCTGTAAAATGAACGCCATTAATTTAAGAGAATCAGTTTGAAGATACATGTATGATATCATAAAAATCATAAAGTTTTCTTTGTTTGTTTGTTCGTTTGTTTTTTGGAGAGAGGGTGGGGGCTTCGTACTCACTCACGGTTATGATTTTCCCACGATATAATCCGAGTGCTCACAGCCAGAGTGGTAAGGAAACTTTTGCACCAATACATTTTTATGATTATACATCTTGGATTAAATTGGTCGTCCTCGATATTCTGTTGATCGGGCACGAGCTGACTTTTTCAAATGAAGAAACGTTTTCGGGGAACAATATTATGAAGGTTGTTTAAGCTTCAGATGTGGCTTAAAAGCAGCCGGAGAAATTAACTATAAGAGGCAGCATTATCTTGACAGCTTACTGCGCTGCTCGAGAAATGCCAAGACTTCAGTGGCAGTTTTGTGGAGTAATTAACACAATAAAGATGCTTGGTCCAAGTTTTATAGTGCTGTGTTTGTGATTTTTAAGACATAACAAAACGAATGCTTTTTGTGGAACAGACCTCAAACATTTACTATTGCGCTCTCAATAGGTATGAAAAACAAATTATTTGAATCATCGGATTGAGGCCAACTATACACAACGCAAATGACAAGGAAAACTCACAGAGACGCAGTCCAAATAATTTGAGATGATGTGGCTTCTAAAATGAACGTAAATTGTAATTGCATGTTACTCTATATACAGTACAATGATGTGCAGTTGACTCTTTTATTTGCTTGAAATTTCAGTCGGGATTGACTCGGCAAGTGCAAGACAACACAGGCTCCGAATAAATTATATACGTTAAACTAGTTGTGACTCGAGTTATGTTTGCCTCTCAACTTTTTTTTGCCTGCATGGGGTCATGTTTCTCTTTGACCTAAATTCGATCTAGAGTCTAGAGATCTAGACCTGAATGTTATCTATCAATGGCCTCCATCCATAAAATCGAGATACATTTATATTAAAATCATGGACAGACGCATGTTTTATCTACTCTGTGTTCACAGCCTGACTTACCTACCTGACCTATTAAAACCCGTCGCATATCAGTGGTCCGATGTGCACGTCATGGTACCTTTTTGTATTCTTGCTGCAAGGTGTCCACGTACGTTTGGTTTTTCAGGGTGAGAAATGTTCGTTAGAGGTCATTGATAAGTACAACAGCTAATGCAGTTATTGGTCTGCCTCAATATTTGTGCCCTTGTGTAATGAAAAAATTGCTCACTGCTTTATTTACGGAAATTTCAAGGTGTTCAAAGCAGTACAATACAACAGACTTATACACCAGAAAGATATTTTATTGTCTTGTCATCGCCAATTATTATGCATCTTATGTCAAAATCAAAGCGTAGTGGATGCTGAGGATAAAGACACTTTTCTGTCAAGACATTAATTTTCATGACGAAGGGCGGAGGCTATGGACACAGCCTATTAGATCACAGATTCCCAATGCCAAGTCTACGCGCGTGTCGACGTGTGTGTGTGTTGGAGGGGGGGGGGGGCGCTTTCAGTTTCTCTTTATTAAACCATACTCTCGGCACACTGTGGCAGGGCTGCAGACATTCAAACAGGCGGTTGTTGGATTCTCTAGGGAAGTATATTAATTGTAAAACTAATTATTCAGTTCTATTTTCGCTGCCTCATTAGCGTTCTGACCTTTCACTTGGCTACGGCCCTCTCTTTTTCCTGCGCATATTCGTGCCTGGTGATTCGTACATAGTGAATTCCATCGTCAAGTAGCCATTGTGAAAGCACTGGGCTTTAACGAGTTTCCACAGAGCAACTGCTCTCCCCACTCACAAACTTTAGGACTAGTAAAAAAAATGAACAACAGCCCATGTTTGATTGAATTTTAAAATACAACTAGATTACATACCTTAGCTGACTTTTCGGGTAACAACCATAAGTCTGCTGCAGATCTTTAAGAGTAGTTATGGAAGATCGAATGCTTAGGCAGTCTCAACATATAAATATCATGACTGGCAAAGATTAGTGAGATATCAATTCATCGCGAAGTATTGTTGGAAGCTACAGGATAATGTGTCCGGTTACTGTAATAAACTGAACACGAGTCGCAGTAGAGCTGTGTGGATAAGCAAGTCAATTTTT
>BMAT01012988.1:655657-668264 GCA_019649035.1 Elysia marginata
CATAAATACGGACAGGACTAACAATAAAAGAAAAGCAATAATATTTTTTGTAAATAACTCTCGTTTTCATTGATAGTTTTTTTCATTTCTTTCTCTATCTAATAAAGTTACAATTTTCGTGGATCCTCAGGCCCCTTCCCCCTAGTATCCCCACCCCCGCCCCTTTCTCCCCTTTCTTCCGGCAGATAGATTTATATCTAGGTTTCTAGGTACATTTTTTTTATTTTTATCTTATCATTCATATTCTATATTAATTATAATAATATTATTGCTTTTCTTTTATTGTTAGTCCTGTCCGTATTTATGTAAGTGTCTTATACTTTTTTATTTTTTTTTTGTCTGACGAAATCATAAAGCCGACAGCTCATTTGTTTCGTCACTATTTTAGAGCTTAAATATATACCTTACCATAAAAAAAATGACTCGGTTACTGTAGTATTCGCTTACTGACCGCGAAATCAGACGAGGAGATCTAACTCATTCTGACTTATAATTATAGCCGGCTAGGCAGTGACTTCGATCCCAAGACGTTCTCAATTCGAAGCCATCCATCCCGTATGTAAACGTATTTGTGTACAAGCGTTATTTTGATCTAGTGCGTCCAATTTTCTGCAAGGGTTATAATGTAAGAAATGTAAAAAAAACTTAATAACAGACCGGCTCTTTACACGCTGGCGTCAAACACAAGGGATGAGAAATCTGTTCTGCTTTGGGTAATTGGGCTGGTACTAGGCCTTCTCAAGTAGGTTCCATGCGCTGCAGGGCATATCGACCGAGTATAAACTAGTCACCAAGATACTCAAACAGCCTTTAAAAGCCTATGTATCACTTTTCCCCATGACGACTTTGACCGTGGTTTCCTTGGTCATAACACATTTAATTTCACACCAACAGCATCAGGTTAGGTTGTTTGAATTTTAACGTCTTTTTTCAACTACAAGGTTATATCATAGACAGCGCTTGGGACGATTGAAAGCGTGCTGCCACACTGTGATGTAAGGAGCGCTTGCATTCATTACACCCAGTCACATTATCCTGATACCGGGCCGACCAGACTTAGCACTAAATCCATCATGCCAGACACTAGGCGGATCAGCTGCTAATACCAATTTTAAAGTTCTTGGTTTGACTCGGCCGGAGAGCGAGCCCACACCTCCCGATCTCTGAGCGAGTGTCTTACCGCTAGGCCACAGAGCCGGCCTAACAGCATCATAAATCGTGTAGGGACTAATCACAACACTTTGGACACAGAAAATAAACAAATATTTGTTAAACTGTAGACTCAAACACAATTTATTAACCACAGAAAACAATACAAGTATCAACTTAGCTAAGAGCTATTTGAGAATTGAGAAAAAATACGCAATCGTAATTTTCTTTTGACTTCTTTCCTTTTTGTTTTAAACTTCTGTAGTTATTGTTCTGTTCTCTTGTATATACAGGCGTTTTTCTTTTTAATTTTTTTTATGACTAAGAAGATTTAAAGGTTTTACATTAGTTTTTGGGGTAGAAGGATAATTTGTACAATAAAACTGCTTAAACGTTGAGAAGTGTTTAGTAATGTCAATAAATAATCAGATAAGAGGTAGAGTGAAGTTTTAAGCGTCACCGAAAACATGGTAGGCTCGTATCATTAGAAAGCTATAAATTTGTCGAAAGTCAAAAAGATGTAAAACCCATCTAAAAAATCTCTTTGGTCTTTAGACACCGACAATGCTATCTACAATGGTTGAGTGCTATATAAAACAACTATTACTGATGAACTTATATTCAACTGCGTAGAGAACACACGATCGCACACACTCATACGTAGTGTTAAGATTCTATGTAATTTACATGTACATATATTATATCTATCAGTACTATTTTAAATCAGATAACGGAGTGTTTCATATGTTCCCATCCCAAAAGATTGTTTATGGGTGTTTATTTTCTTAACTTGAAACCTGAGTGGATTTGAACCTCATTTCATTCTTAATTAACATGACTAACACTGACAGAATAATTTTACAATTACATTTAGTTCACTTGACACTCAAATAACAACGAAGGATTAAATTACCGATACCGATAACTACAAGCACATGTTGATATTTACAGAGAAGAAATTTACAAAGCCTTGAACACATTTTTTGGTTGGGCCTACCCATACAGAGAGGTTAATGTACATGAATATTGAATATTCAAATTCGTAGAGAACACAGACTAAAACACTCAATCTGGTTTTTTTCAAATTTTGGATAGTATATTATACATCTATCAGTACTGGTATCGGAAAAACCCCTTCCGATATTCTCTCCTCAAGCGGTTTCTATGAGTCTTTACTTTTCACTTAAAATATCATGGATACAAACCTCCTTTAAGCCTTAGCTGGCGTGATACAAGATAACAGGTCAATTATGATTAAATTTAACTGATCTGACGCGTAAACAACAGTATAGGAATAATTTACCGATACCAATACATGCACAAATTACTATTTACATATAAGAAATTTACAACGTCTTGAGGGACAAACTCGATGAGTTTATGATTATTTTACATACACAAAAATAAATTTACATAGTGATTGCCTGTTGATAGCCTTGTCTAACTTCTCTCTGGAGATAAACAGAATGACTCCCCAGCAATGTCATTTCATCAAGATCTCCGGAGTCCAGATTTAATTTGGTGTTTCTGCAACAAGAAATTATGATGTGTATATTTAAAATGTTACGAGGCGTATCACGATGGGCGATTCCAAAGTACTACAGCATCGGTGAATAGAGCTAGTTCTTCGAGAGGGTCTCTATCTTTAATAGAAACACCCAGCTTTGTTAGCAAGTAAGCAAGAACAAATTGCTCGGCCGTGTGTGAACTCGATGTGAAATTGCCTTGGCAGTTATTGATTTCTGTGATTGTTATGAATGTTATTGATGTGTGATGTTAGTCATTTCAAATGTCCTAGATTGAAGATCTTTCCTGCATGATCGCCTGCAGCTTAGTAAGTGATACAATTGTCGGCGAAAACGCTGGGCGCTCAGAAAGTACAAGAAAAAATTGACTGCATGCGAGGAGTCAATGAGAAGGAACTGTATCTGGTCGAACAGCTTCCACCTGGCCTCAGTAAGAGGGTCTCGACGTTCTCCTGGAGCAGGCTCTCTGTACGCCAAGAGATACACGCAAGATGGCAAAGCTAAGAGGAGGAAGATGGCTGCCGCTAGGATAAGCATTATGGTGATTGACTTCTCCACAGCTTCCGCTTCTTTCAACACTCTCTGGTTAGTACCTCTTCTACACCCATTGCCGCCGCTTACAGTGCTATAACCGTTGTTATCGTTGACCAACCGCTTGCTGCCATCTGCTGTTTTGCCAAATATGTTCCGCCTCTCCCGTCTTGAGCGTACCAGGCCATGCACAATGAGTGCGGTAAGTAGTACTATGCATGAGAAGGGCAGGAAGAGCGACGCTGTGGAGTTGGTCCAGTACCAGACCGTCTGCCAGAGATCGAGGTACTCGTTGTAAGTCCCACAATGATAGCCCGAGTCATCGGAATCTCTCATCACGTAGTAAACGGAAGCATACAAAATGAAGAGAGCGGTTGCCAGAATTATAACTGATACATGGCAACGGCGTCGCGTTACCACGTAAATCTTTTTCAGTGGAAAGCAGACAGCTACATAACGCTCTCCACAGATGAGAACCAGTGTCCAGTTGGCCAGGGACGACAGAAACATGGCCAGAAACATACTCTTGCAGCCGATTGTCCCCAGGAAGATTTCCCGCCTAGCCAACTGATGGATAAGGAGTTTGTAGCTGATAGCAAGTCCATCGCTTACAGCCAGAACAGATACAAGAAACGTCGCCGGGCTGGAAACAGACATCGTCACGATAGTCAGAAGACAAAGGATGTTTCCAGGAAAACCCAGAGCCCATACCACCCATATGTAGGAAGCTTTTATATGGGCCGTCACCCGCTGCAACCGTTCAATTTCACTGTATGCATAGACGAAATCAGAAAAAAAATTGAGCGTTAAGGATGTTTTTACATACAAAACAAATTAATGCTATTTGTGTCAATATCAAAATATCAAAAGGCTGCTGCCATCACCACTATTCAAAAACTATAATTAACAACAAAAAAATCAACCACCACTATTATCACGACGGACGACAACAACGACGAACACCACCACCAACACCTCTGATGCTACTGCTACTACTACTACTACTACTACTATTACTACTACTACTACTACTACTACTACTACTACTACTACTCTACTAATACTACTACTACTGTTGCTGCTATATTTGCATCATTTCATGAGTTCCACGGTAAGAAATCGATAATAAAACAACAGCTGAAGGTGCCACCTTTCGAATGATTTATCGACCTTCTAAATGTTCTTTAACATATAACTTGATTATGTAAAAAGAGAGAGGAATTGATATTAGCGAGCTAGAGAGAGAAAAAGGGAGTGAAAGAAAGAGCGGAGTAAAAGAAGAAGAAAAAAGAAGCGAGAGAAAAAAAATAGAATTAGATGCAGACAGGCAGTAATACAGAAACACAAAAAGAGCGAGCAAGGGAGAGAGAGAGGGGAAGAGAGAGACAGAGAGAGACACACAGAGAGAGAGAGAGAGAGAGAGAGAGAGAGAGAGAGAGAGAGAGAGAAGAGAGAGGGAGCGTAAGCTTAAACAATTTGGATATACACAAGAAGACAGATTTTTTAAAGGAAAAATCTGATAAAAACGTTTCCGAAATTGAATTTGATTTTAAATATTAACATCTAAAGCAGAGATTATAATTAGATTAGAACATCCTTTAACTTTCGTGAAGATTCCATAACACTTTCATTAGACAAATGTCTAAAATAGACCCATAAATGTCCATTTTCAAAAAACGAACATTTCGTATTTTCATAAAATGACAATCTATAACATAAAAGCCCTACCATCTATCACCACATGCATGATACGTTTTCAATGCAAAATTTCAGCGTGTGAGCTAAGACATTTCAAGCTGATGGAACAGTACGCTCCCGGAACTCTTTTGTGCAATGACCCTGTACGAACACGCAGGTGTAAAAAACAAACGAGATTAAACTGTTCAAGTGTTACAATTTTATCGCTCTAAAAACTTTGCTATGAAGCCGTTCATATTTTTAAAAAATGAGGAAATTTACGAAAATTAATTTGCCAAGATTTAACCATAGAGTTATCAGATTTCAGTGCACAATACTAGAATGATAAATTGATTTCGGTCTACCAACATAAAATTGCCATGTAAAAAAAATTTCCCACGTTGTAGCGCTTGACAAAAATTTAGCTTTGAAATGAAATAATTTCCCCCCTGACACTATTTTTTTTTAAAAAAGGAATAACCAGGGAACTCAAAACTAACGATGAGGGAATAATGTGGTGAAACTCTAGTTTACAATTCAAGTTCTGTGTTAGAACTATTCTTGAATTGATTGTTTTCCCAACCAATGCCCATACAGTCAGTTTCCTCACTCAAACCTTTTTTTATAGGACCAACAGAAAATGGTTCGCATCTACATCTAGTGTTATCTACCTGTTGGTGCGGAGTAGTGTATCGAAAGTGGTTAAAGAGCTTTTTTGAAAAAGCTGTGTAATATTTTTTTCCTAACGAGCCCCAAAAAGAAATACGCAATCTGCAAGATGGAATACGGAAGAGATTGTGTTTCCCAAGTTGTGACTTAGATTTTGGTCAGAAACAGTACTATAAGAAACAAAATGTCAATAATGCTCATCATTCACCCTATTTTTCGGCATATCGTTTCCACTTGCTGGGTAATGGTCGATACAACAAACAAGTATATACTGAATGCTCATAAGACCTATTAACATTACAAAGAAAGGGCATATTTATTGCCTTAATCATCTAGCGCTCAAAAATCAATTTGTAAATACAGATTATTTTCTTGTACTAGTCAAAAACTGTTTAACTAAAACAATTAAAGATAGTTATGGCTAAGTAGTCGTTCTCATTACAAAACTCTGAAAGATAGTTAGGCTATTCGTAAGATTAATTGGTATGCAAGATTTAGGCCATAAATAACTGGTCTTCTGACTTATTCATGCGCTTTTTATTCAACACACTAACGTTATCCCTAAAGAGCACTGTAGGGTACAGTTGGGGAAAGTGGTAAAGCTTGAAAAAAACTTGATAGTAAACATCAAAATAATAATACAGAGAGCCTTACTTGCGTTGGATTTTAAATGATTCCGTAGTTGTATGTAGCTCTATTTTATTGAAAGTATGAATTCATCAACTTATTACCCTTCATTCCTCAAATTTCAGCCCGATTGCCGACTGGTTGGTGATTATATGTATATGGGATTTAATAAAGAATGGTGTGTTTTCTGGGCGGACTCTAGATCTATACGGGCTGAAACAAACCTTGTGGAATTTTCTCTTACAAAGCAATGGTGTAGTAACCAAAGTTCTTACCTGTTCATACCAAGAGCCGAACCAGTGTCATTGAGAGCAAAAAATGTATCGTTGGCCATCATGGAGACTGTCCCTTGATGAAGGTCAACTAGTCCTGCAGAGAAGAAAGACTAAATTAATGGTAACAGAGGCTTAAAATATTTGTTGATATATTGGTGACATTGTCAAATATGTGAATTATTTACGTTGTTGCACAGACATTATTGGGAAAGTATTTACAGAGCAGACTCTTGGCAAAGCAGCCAACAGCTAACAAAATTATGGAAGAAGAAAGAGAAGCGGAAAAAACATAGTAAACAGTTTGAATACCGCACACAGTTTAACATCAATTGTAACAATTATGCGATAATTAACCTTTCTTAATCATAACTAAAGGTAACGTATTCTCATTCAGCATTCTCAACAAAAGCTAGAAGGGTAAAATTGTGTATAATATATTATACCACAAACAAACAAAAATACCAAAAACCTTTAGGGTCAAAGTTTTGTTGGAATCACTTGCCATGGATTGGTTCATCTACATGGTAGCGAAATTAAAGATAAAACAAATATAATACCGAGGACTGGGGAAAACACGATCACGCCAACACTGCAGGTTTCAAAACGTATTTTGTCAATACTATCAATATATTACCAGCAATGTGTTATTTTTAACGCAGTGGTACAAGTTCAAAGCTAAAATAAAGTACTTATCAACGAAGGAGAAATGCGTTTATCTCCTAAGTTAGAAGTCAACTTTTTAGCAAGACAGCCGTATGACAATGACAATTTCATTTGAGGTCCAAACTACTGTCCTGTCTGGTTGTGTTACTGAAAAAGAAAAATGGCTTTACAACCCAGCGTAGCCTATAAAATGTAAAACAACCTTAGTGGATAGCTAATTTGTCGTGACCTGCCGACAGAAACCGATTTGTATCTGTCACGCAAAGGCCGAGAAAACGGTCGTCTGGAATATTCTGAGAATCCCCGACCCAGACCCTCCGAACAGGGATGAGCTAGGACTTGAGACCAGGGCTTAGATCAGCAGCCTAAGCTTACAAAGTCTACACTTTATCCCTCACCTCACTTAGTAGTTCCTACCCCCAGGGACCACCACCAGGGAAACTTGTTAGCAAACTACCCCTTTTTGAAGAGCTAGAATAGTTTTACTTGGCCTCCCCAACGCCCTTTCTCTTTAGAAAAGAAAATTAATAAATTCATAAGAAAGGCTTAGGAAAGTCAGGATAAACAGAACCTTTATGATCAGACATAATCTACAGCTCATCAAAAGACATGGAAATACCCAGCAGATAAATTCTTTGAGCCCGCGTCGTACTATAATGCCTATAATGTTACCACAGACATTAATGGCTTTTGTGTTACTGCGTATTGGATAAACCTTAGGAAGTGGTTTCCCCTTTTTCTAAAACAAGAAGCTTTTGTCGAATCTCTCAAAGATATTGGTGCATTCTCATATAATTTGATGGTTCAAACAGGCTGAGACATGATTTTGGCTTGCAGGATATTTTTATAGCAGGTTGAAATAAAGGTAATTGTTGTCTCTCCATTCTGGTAGCCTCCTGTGTAAATTGGTTATCTATATAAATTGATTATCATAGGCCTATAAAAACACTATTTACTAAAACTAACCAGAGCAGTCATAAATCCATTACATGTATTACGTTATATCGTGAAATACTCAATAGAATATTTCTAGAAGTGCAGATAATTGACGATCATTGTAAATTCTCGTTTGTGTTGAGTTCTAGTGTTACTTGGTCCTTCTGCAGAATTTCCTATACTGCGGACCCATCGTTTAAAACTGTCAGTGCAACAGAGCTTTTTTTCACAAACACAGCCATGTGTTTATGGCCGTGCCTTTGCTTAGGTTTTTTAAAATTCGTCTAATTAAACACTAATATTATTGCTAAACGAATCCAGTCTATTGATATATTAGTTAGGTAGGTAAACTTGTTTAAAAAGTATTTCAGTCCGTGCAACAAAAAATCGTGTGACCTTGCCCCATTACAACTGAAACTTTAAAGAAATGTATCACCACTACAAGTATAATTGATTGCATTACATTTATATTTTAATAACTTAAGAGTGGCATAGTTTCAAAATCATGAAAAACCGCTCCCGAAAATCCTCTCTTTCAAAGGCTCTCTTTAATATGTGTAAATTTTAAAAACATATCCTTACATTTATCAAACTTTTTAGACCTTTTTTTCTCGATATAGCTATAGCAGCATTGAAATACATGTTCAATGTACGGTATAAATGAATTCATGGTTGTACATTGAGCATCATAGTAATGAGATATATGTATTTGCGCTGTATGTATTATATATATATATAACGTAGATCTAAACCTTGGCTGCGATGCCTCAAAACAAACAAAAAAAAACACTGTTCATTTTAGCAGTTCGTGTGTGTGTTGGGGTCACTGTGTGTGTTTCCCCTTATGCTGCCAATGTCTAAAACGAACAATGTGATAAAGAAACTGCTTGAAGGTTTCTTGTTACACTTGGTTCCCGAGGCAAAGGGCCAAGCAAGTTTCTTCCACATAAACCTCTTGCCTCGGATCCGAAGTTTTCTTTAAATGAGTACTACGTCTTTCGTACTTACTGCTAGAGAGTCAGACTTAGGTTGGAAGAGCGGTTTGGGGGATCGGAATGGGTCCCTGAAGAAACGTTCCTGATTGCTTTTCTTTCTGAAGGACTCAGCTCTGCGAAGTACAGAATGCACAGCTTGCGGTGTCGCAATATTTTCAGAAGTCCCTTCCTTTCTTCGCAACTTGCTGTTTCTATTTGTCTCTTAAGGTTCCTCTTTTGCTTTCACAAGGTGCCCATTTTAACTGCCGCTTGAGCTTACGTCTTTTTGGTGGACCTCTTGCTTGGTATTGCTTGGCTCAAAAGTGTCAGAACAAGTTTTGTTGACAGTTTCACATAAAGAAGCAAGATTGTACACCAACGTACTGTTCTTGATAAGCGAGTCTACCTTCAGGGCTATTTCATTATCTATATATTTCATTGCTTCTCTGCATTTGCTGATGGAAAATCAATTCTTTGGTGCTTAGGGGTGGTAAGCTGTCGCAATTCCTCGACTTGATCCTCAACTTAAAATCCCTCGACTCTGTGATTTTGTTCCTGGCTTTGGTTTTATGATATCTTTTCTGTCTTATACTCGAATACAAGTACCGGTCGCTTTTCGACCAAGTGTTGTCGGCACGTTACATCAGCATTGTGCAACACAAGCAAGCTCGTGCCGTGTTTTCCGAGCGCGAAGGATAAAGTCCAACTGATAGACAATATACCTCCGCCACATTGTTTTGCACGGAGTATCAATAGAACATAGGACAATCTCATCCCTCGTCTAAAGATATAAAGTGATTCAAACACAGGGTCCAGACACACATTTCCAAGTAAGCTTGAATAAATGGCTTGAGTCCATCGACTTGATCAAGTGGACTTGCCACCTGGAGATGTAGAATCTTACTCTTAGGCCCATGATAAACTCCACGGTAAAGGCGAACATCATTGAGTCAATATCCTGGATTCCAGCACCTGTCACATAAACATCAACATGAACATGTTTCACAGTCACTCATTACACTGAAGTAAAAGTGTTAGGTTTCCTCGTGCCATGTCGCTGATGTATACGTTAAAAAGAGTTGGAGCAATAACAGAGCCCTGTGTTACGCCATTCCTAATTTTTCTCTAGCTTTTATTACCTCCAAAAGCCACATGATATCTTGTATCAGTCACTTCTGTTAGAACTTTGCCAGCTTTACCATTGGTGCGCCTGCCCAGACCGTGTGATAGGCTGGGGATAGGACTATCAGAACAGCTCCTTCCTTTATTTTCTTTTCAAAACCAGATTCTACAAATGATATCAAAGCTAGGACTTGTTCTCTTGTGTCTCCATCTGACGGAAAATCCGTTTGTTCGGCTGCTATATTTTATAGGTTTGCATGAGGTGTCATTCTTGTGAGAATTGTTGTTTACAGTAGTTTTTATAAACAGCACACAAGAGATATCGGTCTGTAGCTAGATGGTTAAGTGGCTGGCTTTCCTGGTTTCAATTACTTTGACATGTTTCAGGAACTTTGGGTATGTTCGTTAAATAAGCTATTTCAGTCATAGTGGTAGCCGGCCATTCTATTGCAACATAACTTAGGTGTGTAATCATGTCTGGGCAGATACCGTTGATGCCGGCTGCCTTAACAGTCCCCAATGCATTTGTTCGCCGTGTCCATTTTATCGTCAACTACCAGGGCGGTGAGGAAATTCTTTAGTACCATATAGCTTTTGCGTTATAATCTTAGGCTCCTATCACTTTGGTTGTTTGGGATGTGTTTTCCACATTGCTTTATTTCTTTAGCAATTTAGGCTAGAGTGACAATTGGAGCTGAAATTTCAGGTCTTTAAACAGGGTCTAGTTTTTTTATGGTTTGCCAGACATGTCGACTGGAGTAAGTAAAATCTATATTCTCCAAAACCTCGATCCATCTATCTTAGCGCCTCTCTTGCACCGGTAGCGAATCGTGTAGTTTATCGGCAATGTTTGGGTTTTAAGTTTTTCCGTATTTTCCTAATAGCTTCTTCCGTTCTTCTGACCAGTATCACGAGGCCCTAGCTTGTCTTATAACATGGTGTGTCCTGAGGCAATGGCTGACTAGGGTTTGAACTTCTTGTTGCCAATCCCAAAATAAAGAGCGCTTTCAGTGCCCATACCATGATGATGTAATGGGATAAAGATGCCTTTTAAAATGTCTAAGTTTAAATCTATATCCAAAGAAGGCATTTGTCCTTGACCTCCGAATAAAAACTAGTCTGTGAAACAGAATATTTGTTTTTTTTTCCCTAGGACAATTATTATTGTTATTGTTATTATTATTATTCATTATTACTATTACTATTCTTCTTATTATTAACACTAAAATTATTAGTATCATTATTATTATTATTATTATTATTAGCAATCAGTAACTTTATAAAAACTACTGTTAGTATTATTTACTGTGGCCTAGTTGAGGTTGACGAAGCCAGTTTACTTTGTTTGGACAAAAGATCGCATACCATTGATTTAGAGACGAAAAAGGAAACCAAAAAGGAAAAAAAAACCTGAAAACATCATTGCCTCCCAAACTGACCGAATTCTGAAACGCGTCTGAATTAATATAGCTTGCATGCTAAATTTGTCTAACAAAAAAATTAAAAAAGTCTAAATTACGAGAAACTCATTAATTTCTCCAACATTTCATTCAATATAAAACAATTAAAAAAAATATCAGCTATCATGTATTCACAATGAATGTGTTACTAATGTCAGCTCAGATATTTTTTTAAAATTATTTAGCGATGTAAAAAAAAAGATCAATAATTAATGTCCTTTTATTAAAATGAATGATGACTGATGCTCGCGTGTAGGCCTACAATGAACGAAAAAAGATCTGTTCCGCTGAACTTTTCTCCCGACACTGTTTCTCTAAAAAATTCTTAAATTGCACTCCACTTTATATTTTTCTCAAATGGTAGAGGGATAAAAAGAGACATGTTGAAACCAATGCCATCTTAATTGAATTTTTTTTCTTGGTGAAAGTGAAAAAAAATAGAATTGAGAAGACAATACTAATTGTGTGACCGCAAAATCTAAAACTTGTATCTCGACTCTGATCAAGTCCTAATCTATCTTTCTCTGTTACAAATCGATTTTGTAATTGTTCTCTGTGTCTGCCCCCTTTGAACAGAGTTATAAATCTTCTTTTTTCGCAATGACCAATATTAAAAAGTTTCGTGCCCTCTCCGTTTCTTCGTCTTCCATTACAATTTTTAGATTGCTATGCCGTCTTTCATGTACCGTAGAACTTCGTTCTTGGTGCGACCTGAGAAAACAGAGTGCGGTATGAGGGTATGACGGGTGAGCTTTGTAGGGCCAGCTTGAAGCTTCTCTTCTCAAACATCAGATGCACTCGCCGACACGAGGCTAAAGCAAAAAAAAAAAATCAACAACACATAAATAACAACAAAAAATGCGTTTCGTTTAACGCCACCACATTGCCCAGCACGTGACAGTTTCCGACCCTTGTTCGTAGTGCTGTAAAAAGCCGGATGTTTCCAAAGTCGAATACTATTCGGGTTTCGGCCTCCAAAGTCGAACAGTTCGGTTTCG
>BMAT01012991.1:22681-38543 GCA_019649035.1 Elysia marginata
AGAGAGAGAGAGAGAGACAAACAGACAGACAGACAGACAGACTGACCAAGAGAGACAGAGAGAAAGACGGAAAGATAGAAAGAAACCGACCAGGAAAATAAAACACTGTTTTAAAATCTTGTAAAATAAACTGAAGAGAATGTGATCAGTACATAAAAACTCATTCGTGATAGTACAAGACGACAAAAAATGAAGGGAAGCTTAAAAAAACACCAAGAAGAATAACAAACTAACACCAAGAAAGACAGACAACAAGACGACAAAAAATGAAGGGAAGCTTAAAAAAACACCAAGAAGAATAACAAACTAACACCAAGAAAGACAGACAGACAGATAGACATACAGAGAGAGAGAGTGAGTGAGGGAGGGAGAGAGTGAGTGAGCGAGAGAGAGAGAGAGAGAGAGAGAGAGCGAGAGAGAGAACAGAGAGACAGAGAAGCAGAAAGGCAGACCGTCAAATAATAAAATCCGCTGCGAGAATAAATCATGCTGCTTCAAAATCTAGTAAATTGGCTGAAAAGAAATATTTGATTAATGAGCCTACATAAAAAACTCTTTAATGTATTGATAACATTCCTGCGACTGAGAGGCAAAGCATGAAAAGCTAACATTTTCTACTGAAAAATTAATAATTTTAAAATAGTTTAGCGGCGTTAAACCCAAGAGAAAGATCTTTTTATTACATGTATACAGTTTTTATGTTGAAAAACTTTTTTTAAAGATGACTTACGCATCTTTTGAAAGGCATGATGAATGACCTAATGTTCGATATCTCTATTTCGCAAACTATTTTTTTTCATTAATTCGTTATCTTTTTATGGGTTTTAATGGTAAAGTGTATTTAAAATTTTTTCTTCATTTGTGCTAAGGCCGAGGCCCTTGAAATTGATGTTTTATTCAATAAAAAATATAACAGAGAGCTATCCTTACTTCTGTACCGAGCAGAGCTTCCCGGAAGTCTTTTCTGTAGTCTTCACCGTATCCGGTTGTTTACATTGACAACCTGGGGAATTCAAAGGAAAATCAACCTGAAGGCTGAAGCAAGATAGAATAATCTTGAAAGGTACGGTAAATAATTACTTGAAGTTAATTCATCGTTCTAATAACACAAAGAACTCTCCAGATTTTGTGCTTTCTTTCAATTCATGAAGAATAGGCTTAGATTCTAAATCTACTAAAATCGATTAGAGGTCTCAGCTTTAATTTTGATTGCATTGAAATTTGATTTTAAAGTTAGCGGAATGATTAGATCTAGATTCTAGTCACATAGATCTAGGTCTAGATGTACATGTAGATCTGACTCATACAATTTTATACACTAATCTATAACCAGCTAGGTCTAAATTTTTTAATGAACATGGATCTAAATAGGCCTACAGCTGAAGTGAACACGATTGCTTTGAATACCAATCACAGAAATGTACAGGCACTCACTTTTACAAGCTGGCTGGGCGCTGTGGTTTCATGACCCAGTGACCCCAGCCGTTGCCCTGCTCAGTGCTAGACTAAAACTATGTATTAAAATCAGTATGTAATCATCAAAGTCAAATGTTTGCTTTATCAAAACCATGCACCGTTTAGCTCCAAAAGAAACTAGTACTGTATGAAAAGCTTGATAGGTTCAAACAGCTCCAATTATATTAATGTTTTGATAGCATTCTTTATGAAAGCAATGTGGTTCTAGTAGGTCATGATTATGTAAACATGAATTTACAAAAACCAAATAACTTTTGATGTCAGTCATGGATTTATTGGTATTAGAAAAAAAATCACTGACACGTTTGTACCTTAAAGTGATAAAAATTTCAATATGGTCAACAGCTTCATTTGATGATAAATCCAAGTTAAAATATAGCTTAGTTTCCATTGCTGTATGATTACAGGTGTGTACACTGTATTGAAGATAAAGATATTTGCTTTCTGCATATCACACATACACACACATCTTCTCTTTCCATAACTACATAATTTATATTGACTCTATTCCTTAGAAGAATACTGGGGATAGAAGAGTGTTCATACCAAGAGATTTCAGTGTCAAAGTTAGTGTAAACAATTAGATTCTTTATTTTCAGAGTAAATAACAGGTTTACCATTGGTACTACCTTCATTCTCTCTCAATCTCTTGATATTTGCGTTCTCGCTTAATCTTTTTTTTTCTTTCTCCAAAACCTTTATTCTTACCCCTTCTCTTCCTTTGTCGTTCTCTCTCTCTCTCTCTCTCTCTTTCTCTCTCTCTCTCTCTCTCTCTCTCTCTCTCTCTCACTCACTCAATGTAAACAATGTCTTAAGAATTAAGATCTCCCTCAATCTCTAACTATCTACCTTTTTCAGTTTTCCTCCACAACCTGCCCTCTCCCTCTCTCTCTCTCAATTTGGACATTGATTGTCCAATAAACTTAGCCGTTTATCTGATGATTTCCTCTTTCTCTAAGATCTTTAGTGTAGTAAATATAATTAGGCCAGTAGGCCTAGTGTTAAGATAAGAACAGCACTGTAAATGCCCAACCAGTCTGTGAAAAAAAATTCATTTGAAATAGACAAAGGCATTGACCATCTTACTACTTTTACAAATGAAACGTAATAGAACATTTAGTGTTTTAAATATATATATATATATATATATATATATATATATACATACAAAACTTGACTTAGGCTTTTTCAATAACTTAAGCAAAAATCTTTTAAACAAATTTTCCCAAAAATTACACATTCCAACATATATCTTGATAACATAATTAGTTGAATAATGAGAAATGCTTTTTTTAATGCATCTTTTGTAGGAAAATATGATCTTTAATATAGTACTAAACTCGATGGTATAAAAGAATTGAAGAACTTAAACAATGCAGGTTTAAAGCTATGGTTTTGAGGATTTTTTTTGAAAATGCACCTAGACAGTGCTGCAGGATACAGGAAGCGCTATTGTCAGATCCAATTAGCGACAGGTGAAAAACCATGTCTGCCCCACTGCCGACCTGCGTCGGAGACATGTAGTGAACTAGAAATGTCTCCTAAACTTGAAGGAACTTCTGAAACTAAATTCCTACCCTAACAGTTGTAAAACAAAGCTGTGTGATCCCTCAAAATCACGCATTTGTGATCCCTTAAAATCTTGTCTTTGTCAAACTGCCAGCTTCCACACTAAACCCTTGTGACTTTCACTCTTTTAAAAACTAGTTTAAACAACTATCACTGATCCCTTGAGCTATTTTCATCCCAAATTACCACAAAGGAGTTGAGGCTGACAACCAAATGAATAGACTAGAACCACCATTATTATCCGTCTTGGCTGTCTGTGCATAATTACAACTAAAAATGACATTTTTCACCTGCACCCCCCGCCCACACACACACACACTAGTTTTGCCTTAACCAGATGCCTTTACACAAGTATGAGTGAATACTAATGTTCTGCTCCTACCTTACCCACTCACCACTTGTCCCACCCGATCTATGTGTAAACCGTATTGTCCTATCTAAGCCATCCAGCGAGGTAGACAGTACTGCCTCATCAATCATGTCCACCTAAGCATTGATGATGCTCCTCCCTCCCACCCTCCCTTTTCTTTTTTAGTGTAAATGCACAGACAAATCTGATTCTAAGATCAGCTCTTTGGTCTTGCAAAGCTAGACTTTACAGCGCAACAGGGAAAGTCATCGGAGAAATCTTTGTAACACTATTCCACTTTAATCAAATCTCTAAGGCTAAAAATCAATTGAAAAACTTTATCTACATGAGTTTCTAAAATGGAAATGAACAGAAAGCAAAAAGTTTCTTATTTGACTTTTTATGTAAAATGTTAAATTTTTGCTGAGGTGGACGAGAGAATAGTTTCTAAAAAGCAAATCTGTAAATAATACGAAATTTGCAGGTCAGTGCTTTTAACTTTTGTTTAAAATATTGTTAACCAGACAAAGAATGACAAAGAATTTTCAAGAATCACTAGCTGAAAAAAAAACATTGCTTATTTTGTTTTAGTATGCTCAGGGCATATCTTTTCTAGTCACTGGCCCAATCCTGTCCTCTATTTCGCTCTGCTACTTCAGATTTCATTATTTGCCTTAAAATCGTAAGTTCAAATACCTTTTCCTCGAACATATTAAAATTTCTCGAAGAAATGAGTAAACTGTGCTGGACTGTATATATTGTAACTTGATGTCAACATCTATTACTATTAGTACTTAAAATTCCTAATGAAATAACAAAAACCTTTTTAAATACTTCAAAGATCAATAAGGATCTTGTCCTATAATTTAATTTAGGTAGGAAATGGCTACTTCTAGATTGTGGTGTGACTTTTTCATCTCTCTTCTTACAGAAAAAAAGTTGCCTCTAAGAAGCCGTTCAAGAATTAAGCAGGAAAATTCCTTGGATACTGAATCCTAACATCACCTACACCCAGGTTCACTTTGTTTCTGCTGCAGGACTGTGGGCAGATTCGGACTTAGAAGATGGTAATTATTCTTTAAAGACCATGATTGTATCTACTTAAGTCCCCTATAGCTTAGACTAACCTTATTGAAGTAACTAGCTATGGCTAAGTTGATTGATTAATAAGTTGCTTCTCTTACTAATCTATGAAAAAAATCACTG
This sequence comes from Elysia marginata, assembly GCA_019649035.1. Classification (NCBI taxonomy): domain Eukaryota; kingdom Metazoa; phylum Mollusca; class Gastropoda; family Plakobranchidae; genus Elysia; species Elysia marginata. Next base: position 27,282 of record BMAT01012991.1, read on the forward strand.
TTAGACTTGAATGTTTTTTAAATGTGAAGAATTCATCAAATGATGTTGTACACAAAAAAAAAAATTGAAGTTGGTTTAAAAGTAAACAAAGATGAGAAAAGTTAAAAATCCAACTCTTGCTGAATACAAAGTTTAACCACTTGAGTGCGGTGGGGGCTGCTGGGAGAGTTTATATAACAAGCCTCATTTTTATAATGAAAAATAATCAATAATTATTGTTTCTGATTTCAACTTTCCACCTTTCGTGCTGCAATTTTTTCCTCCTACGCCTTTTGCTTATATAAAATGACCCGATTGGTTAATAAGATTAAAAAGACATCATAAATTGAAAGTTGTAGATACACCAGCTTATGACAAAGAAGTCCTAAGAGAGAAAATATTAGTTTTGTTATCATTGCTATTCCCTCCACTCCATTGAGTCGTGAGGAATTTTGTGCTGCAATTATTTTACATGTTTTGACACAATTTATGACTCTTCTTATATTCCTGACCTGAGGAACACTCACAGCATCAGTTTTCTATCTGTTTACTCTGTGTAAAAGCTTACAGGGTTTGTCAAGATTGTGGCACTATTTGTTAAGTTGAAAGGCCAATAGAGACATATATCTGGCATTCGGGGTGAATAAGTCAGAAGTTGGTATTCATTTTTATGAAAAAATGCAGTCTAAAGGTGTTTTTTTTTTTTGCTCTTTTTTCTATTTCCTATTTCAAGTTTTAATATCTTTTCACTAAAAACTGATAAGTTGTCAAATTTTTTTAAACATTTAGATAGTTTAAAAATGGCTTGTGAAAACAGCAATGCTTTAGAAGGTTGCAATTGTGACATCTGACTCATTCACCTTCTCGTGCACCATAAACATATAGTTCACCATTCTTGACAAACACTATGGGTGGTCTTACGTCACAAACTGTAACATTTGATTCTGTCAGAAAATTCTTCTAGTCAAAGAGGGAAAGAAAATCAACTTTAGGAGTATTTTTGCGGTCAATTATGAGTCAACAAAATTATAACCGAGCATTCTCTAGACACAAACCAGCGCAAACTAATAAAGCAAGTAAACATACGATATGGGCGGCAACATATCTAACATTTGATTCAATCCTATTTTCCAGCTTTGTGTTCCTTTAATTAGTGAATTAAATGTTGTGTTTTTATGTCTAGTTTTAATCAGCATGTTTCGTTCTAACTTAAAACAAAACTTGAATGGACTAACAAAAACACATTTACATTGATTTATTTGGAAACTTTATTAACAAAGTATATGAGAGTTAAGTCTTTACAATTGTTTTATTTCTATATGTCATAGCAATACGTAGTATATATTAAATCTTTATTTCCTTTATGCCAAACAGACTTCACAGTGTAAGCGAGAAGAACAAGAGCAAGAGCAAGGTAGGCACATAGAATTGATCTCCCTGTCAACAAAATAAGATTACTTGAAAATTTTCACAGTTTGACTTTAACTTTAAACATTATTTGATCTGGGAATAAGATTAAGCTGATTTGATTGTTGCTATTTTTTTTCACAAACTGCTTCTGATATAAATAATCATTTTTAAGAAAAAATTTAGTGGTACTCTGTGCAATATAGAAAATAATCTGTATTGGTTCTTTTCAAAGTATGTATGCTTCAACAACAAGATAAGCAAGTCAATTTTTTTTAAAGGAAGGTATATATTTTCAACAACAAGAACAACACTAAAAAGACCAGGAAAAAAAATTCAATGTAAATGAATATTCAGCGACTTTGATAAAATTTTCTGACGTTTTAATAAAGTTGAGAGCTTGTGTTGAAACCAAAGATGATGATGACAGGAATGATTTTTTTGAGGAGGGCAATCATTGCAGTAATTTATCTATTTGCCCTTCATACATGTTTTCTTCCATCAAACTTATGTTTGTATCGTTTTTAATCCCCTTACTTCTTGCCTGCAGTGTGGAGAGAAATCTTCGAGCTGTTTGACAGAGATAAAAATGGTCACATCAGTAGACAGGAGCTCGGCCACGTTCTGCGAGCTCTGGATATGGATCCGACTCAGAAGGAGCTTGACGACGCTCTTAAAGAGCTTGACAAAGATGGTATGCTGTTAGTAACAAACAGTCACTTTATAGAGATGTTTTTGGATTTGAAGATAAATCTAGGTGAAATTGTTGAATCAAGTTTGAGTTTCTTGCTCTTTCTTATTAGTTGGAATGCAAAACAAAGTCCATGTTATTTCCTAAAAAGCAACCGCTCTGATTACTTCAGTAAGAACATCTCTTACAAAAATCCTTACATAAGAAAAAAATAATCCAATATTACAAAAACAGGGGTTAAAATTAGGGACATGGTCAAAAGTTAATTTTCCCATGTCAAACAAATAAGAAACCTCTACCTGAAAGAGAAAAAAAAAGCTCTTCCATAACTCTGCAGGGTAAACAATTTGTGTAATCTGTTCACAAAATCAGTCTAAATGTAGAATTTTAACATTTAAAGATGTGTACATTTTACGAGGGTTGGTTAATATTGAATTTCCTGAGCATGAAGGAGTTCTTGGGTTCTAATAAAATTTTCCCAGGTATTATTGTAATGTCTAAAAGTAAGCTGTGCAAAATGTTGGGAAAAATCTCTTGACAACTTTTTCTGTTGCCAGTCTGTAAAGGGAATATTCCCAAGCAACCAGAAGAAGGAATTTCACTTCCTTCTGTGGTCACATTGAAAAGCTTGTTTATAAAGGATCTTTTATGCACACGCTTATTTCCATGACTTTAGTATAAGAATCTGGACAAAATATGTACAGAAAACGTAGATATAATTATTATTGTTAGGAAAAACAAAGCTTTCAGCTTGTCTCTGCATCCGAAACTAAATACATCAAAATGTTAGCTTGACTATAAGACTTTATATGTATAAAGCTATTTTATCTCAAAGAAATCCCTCAAACCTCACATACATGATACAATCTTGTAAGCAATGGAGAACACTCCAAACTATTAAGAAAAAAAAATCACTTACCTATGATTACTAATGTCGTAATGACATCACATGGTGAATGCACAGCGATTATATCTAAAAATGGGTGTTTTTTTTTAAAGAAGGTCAAACGGCTACTAGCATGGATGCCTTTATGTTGGGCAATGAGCAAGAGATGAGAAAAAAATCTGAAATGGGAGAGATGTAGTTTATTGGAATAACAATAAAGAGCATGAGGGAAAGAGGAAACAGTTCCGTGAATCTGTACTGAAAGTCTTCCATCTGAAAAGATCGGTGGTTACCATTATAAGACAGAGAAAACTACAATTTTGGGGACCTTTATGTTTGTCACAGCAGTTAGATAGTTTAGATAATGTTCTTTACCTTGCCATTGGTAGGCAAAGTGTAAAATTATCTAGTAAAGTATTAAAGTCTAAACTAAAAGTTATCAAGTATTGGCATCAATAACACTCTCCAAACTTGACCATAAAAAGATGTTAAATCTAGGTGGGTCTCTGTTTATGAGAGGGCACCAATCAACCCCTTTGTGACATAGGTTCTGTCACTCGCCATGACGTGGCAGTTTTTGGTTAGAGAAGGGATTATTTGTATATTTTTAACATTTCTGAACTCCAATTTTATTGTCAGAATTCAAATAACTCTGCCTTAAATATCCATCGTACACAGTGCATTGTATGACTAAGCATCATAGGGAACAGAAAAACGGGCTGAGTTGAGGACGTACAACGTACGTTGTATCTGCATCTTGTCACAACAAATAGAACATACAGCGTACTTTATATGTCACGATAGGGTTGAAGAAAAAGGTTAATTTTTTTTTACTCATGAGATTTTTTTCTCCACTTGTTTGTGTAACTTTTTTTTGTTTCCTCTTTTATAAATGAAGTGTATTCTCTTCTGTACAGGGAATGGTGTCATTGAATTTCATGACTTTAAAGCCTATATGCAAAAAATGAAACGTCAAACTTACGATGAAAGGAAAAACGAAATGCTGAGAGCTTTTCAGTAAGTTGATGTGGTGATTGTATAATGCAACCAACTAAAACAATATTTGAAAAAAAAAAAAAAAGCCAATTAAGTTAACGGCCTCAAAAAGTAAAAAGAAAAAAAAAAGATAACTTAGCTCATCATCTGCTTGCCTTAAGGTAACCATTTTTTCCTATTCTCTTAGTTAATTGTATCAAATACTTGGGATTGTTGAGTAATCATTAGACTAGTTTTTGTTGCACACGTCTCAAGTTAAAAAAAAATATACCAATTGGTTAGGATTTACTGGTTTTTTTTTTCAGTTTCACCTCTACATCTGTGGTATGCATTAAGGATGTGTTTTTCTTTGTCTCATCAGTGAAACTTTCCAACAATTGATAGAAAAGAAAATATTGTCTTTTATAATGCCACAGCATCCGACTTCTTGATAAAAACTGAACACCAGCTTTAAAAAAAAATCAACTGAATAAAACCTAGATTTCTAAAAATGTTTTCTTTTTGTTATTCCATAGGCTGATTGACAAAAATAACGACAAGTTCATCGACACCAAAGAACTGATGGCGACTTTAACTTCTCTGGGAGAACCTCTATCTGAGGCCGAAGTTAATGCCATGATCAAAGTTGCAGATGTAAATAATGATGGAAAAATAGATTATGAAGGTAAGGAAAAATTAATAATCAATTCTATTTTCTTGTGGAAAAGAATTCAAGATATAGTATGTCTTGCACTTACAGCCATTCCTTATGGAGCATATGCTACAAGTTTAAATTGAAAAATTCTTTTGAAAGAGCATTTTTCGGCCTTCAACTTAAAACAATCAAGATCTTTTTTTTTTAAGAAGTATTATAAGGAGACTTCAGAAAACTGCCATCAATTTTCCGCTCTTAGGTCATATAAATGTATAGTTAAAAACTAATATCTTTTCGTATGAAAACTGTTACTGTCTCTAGTTTGTCTGGTTGCAAGACATGTAATTTCCTCTTGTTATTTGTTGAGCCTTTTACCTTTGTCTCTTCTTATAACCAACTTTATTTCTTCTGCCTATTTATAACTTAAATTTCTTTTATAAACATAGATTCTCCGATTTGTTGGAAGTCTTTTCATCCTATCTTTCTGTTAGTAGCTTACTGGACTGCTGTTGGAATATTTATGCAGGAACATCACAAAATGAGTCTTGCTGCTGAGGTTGAACATTTTATAGACATAGAAATTGTTTCAAAATTTCTTAAAAGCTTTTTAAGGCAGGGGGGCGACCATCAAGAAAGTTGTTCGGCAATAGAAAGGCCTGGATTAGGCTGATGGGAGTTGAATGCAATACCCAGGCTCAAGTGCGAGAAGTTTGGCATGCCATTTCAAGGCGACCTTATATGAGATGACACCTCGTGGTGATGATGAAGGCAGTCTACATCTTGATTTTCACACTATTTATTGCATTTGGAAATTAGAGAATCTTTGAGAACCAATTTTGACAAAATGAAAAAAGAATATCCAAAAGTTCACAATTTTAATGTATTAAAAGAGATCATCAACCAATCCTCTGCCATCATTTAAATGGTTTTACGTATGTAGACCTATATGGTGAAATACATTTAAAAATTGCAATGTAAGCCAAGAAAACGTTTTACCAAATTTTGACCCTTCGCTATAAGTGAAAATTTTTCTCAATTTTAGTATCACGACAACTCTACTCATTTTGCAATGATGCTGTACATTTCAATTTTACCAATAATTAGTTAAGTTTTTATTGTTCTCCAGGAAAATTTACAAATAAAACCTATTAAGTCTTAAAAGATGAACTCGGAACCCTTTATGTTAAAAATAGCGTGATAAAGTAAAATGATGATCAACATAGGTATATCTGCAACTTGAATCCTTTTGCAATGACGACACACATTTGATTTTTATTAATAATGAGTTAAGTTTTTATGGCTCTACAAGAAATTCATTTCATTAAACCAATTCAGTCTGAAAAGTTCAATACAGAACCCTTTTTGATAAAAGAGCATGACAAAGTAGAACAAATAAATAACTTAACAAAGGAACTACTTTCCATCAAAAGTTTTGTTCCCATTGATATTATTGAAGGCAGTGATTTGATATCTGGGTCTATACTTTAAGAATGCTTAAGGTTTTTAAACTACCCTAATATAGGGCGATAAGGAAAAGTTTCAATAGTGAGGTTTTGCAAACGCCAAGACATGTACTATAACGATCTCATCAAAACGTAGCTACGGGGCAAGCGATGAGAATCCCACTGACTAAGGTCCTACATGATAGCTATTGTAACGTACGTCGTGCTGCAAAACCTCAGGAATAAAGCAGTGATGCAAAACCTCAGGAATCAAACAGTGCTTTGAAATTCTAACAATCAAACAGTGCTTTGAAACTCTAGGAATCAAACAGTGCTACAAAACCTCAGGAATCAAACAGTGCTACAAAACCTCAGGAATCAAACTGTGCTTCAAAACCTCAGGAATCAAACAGTGCTACAAAACCTCAGGAATCAAACTGTGCTTCAAAACCTCTGGAATCAAACAGTGCTTCAAAACCTCAGGAATCAAACAGTAGCTCCAAAACCTCAGGAATCAAACAGTGCTGCGAAAACTCTGAAACCGAACAGAGTACATATCTCTTTGCTGTGATAGTGTCAGTTAACTGTCATTTGTAAAAGTAGGAAAAAGTTCTAAATTTTAAGGTTCTACGTCAAACTCTTGTGATGTTCTTTCATTATAACTCTCAACTATTTTTTGCTTTCCATGAATTTGAAGGGTAGATACACTGCATATAATGATAAATTATATGTGGACATTCTGGAAAATCCTCAACATTGAAGCCATGTTTTTTTTATGTGCTTTATTCGCATTTAAATCCTTTTTATTTTTTCCTGTGCAGTTTGTTTTTTTCTTTTGTTTGAAGTCTTTACCTTGATTAGATCGAACTTAATGCCTTTTTTAAAATATCAATAATAGGTTAACTTGTGAGAAAATCAATTGTTTTTATTAGTGCTACTGCAAAAACAATGTTTCAGACCAGTTGGGTTCTTTTTCCTAGACAAAAACAATCAAAGAGATGAAATCAATAGGTTTCTTTTGTACTTTGATTTTTTTTTCACGGTTACATGTTTATTGAAATGCTTATGTTGTCACGTATCAGCACACAAAAGATGGTTTTGATTGCAGCTCATATATAAAAGGCTTGGTGTAAAATTCATGTTCCTTTAGTATTAACCCTTAGTTTGAATGGTTTGTTCACATACCACCTGGCCTAACCTTTGCACTAGTAACAATGTAACTTTCAGTAGGCTGACCGTTGTTAAATTAGAAATATCTATGTCCCATACTGATAGACTCTCGATGTTTTTTTCTGTTCACATTTTTTTTCATCATTTTTAATTCTACAGTTTGCTTTTCTAATAAAAAAATGTAAAACCTTGACATAAAAGATGAAAATGCTTAAGATCACACAGAATGAATAAAAAAATGAAAAGACAAGTTCAAGAAAAGAATTTTAATAAAATTGTTCAAAATGGCTAGCCTGTTAAGAGTTAAGCAATTTTCTGGCACATACTTCATGACGTCGCACACTAATGATATTTAGAACTCTCACTACCACACCTATTTATTCTGCCTTTGCAAATCCAAAGTTGCAAGAACACCAATTAAAATTATGGGTCTTTTTGTTGTTTTTTTTCCCTAAAATGTTTAGATCTGTCATTTTTTTTATTCCTTTTGGTGATTATTACCATTTCAATATAGTCTTCATTATCAACAAGCTCATTATACACAACATTCTTCGATGCCAAGTCTTTTCAATTTAAAAATTCTGACATCCAGCTTATCTTGATTGGTAACAAGAGATATTATAAGAAAGACTGGACCACATTTTCATGGACTCTAAGCATTCTAAACACAGCAGATATGTTGTTGGTTTTTTTTCCTTAAAATTATTTAAGAAAACATGTGACCTGCTGTGCCAGTCATGATAACATAAAAAAAAAGGATTTAGTAATCTTATTTGAATGAAAAAACGTAGACGATTTGAATTCTGAGTAGACAAACAGTCTTGATGGAGATTCAATTCTACTGTGTTGTAAACAAAAGGTAGTATTGGTCAGCCAGGGTGAAAGAGGTCAAAGTAATGAGCTATCAAAAACTCACCAATAACAAAACAAGCCCCCCCCCCCCCCCCCCCCACACACACATGTCAATCTTATTGGTTCACCAGCTGTCTTTGCATGCTAACTAAACTTCGAGGCAGACAAAAGGGGTAAAATGTAAACGGACGTGTGCCCAAATTTTATGTAGACCAACCCATTTAACCCTTTGAGGAGAGTAAATGCAGACAAAAACTCAATGCTCTGGCCATTAACGAAGCAATGCTAAACCATGAATCAGCTTTGATCTGATCTATAAGCTGCGAAAAACAAGCTTTTCAGGAAAATGGTTCAGTCATATAAGCCTATAGCTTTGTCTCGGATTTATGGTAAGTTGTTTTAGGTGCTGTGATATGATAAACTCAAGATATAAATCCCCCCCCCCCCCNNNCCCCTGCCGTATTATTGTGAAAGTCCCCGCAAAAGGTAGTAATCCATCGGTTCACTTTGCCTCTTCCCCTCTCGTCTGCAGAGTTCGTCAAATTCATCATTGCTCCCTGCATCTAAGATTGGACTAATGTGAGTAGGAAAGTCATTTTAAATTCTTTTCTTTCTTATACTCACATTTTTAATTAACATAAAAGATAAGGACGAAAAGAAAAAATGAATTTTCAATAAGGTTCTGTGCTTCAACTTTTTAAAATCTCACATAAAACACAATAATCCCCTAAAAGTTTTATGTATACATCAAATATTTTTTTTGTTGTTGTAACTTTGCGATCGAGGGAGGCAAGAAATATGAAAACTTGGGTGCTTTTGATCGCCTAACTCAGTATGCTTTTTTTTTTACTTCCTCATATTGTTCAAGTGTTTTGTTTGCTTTCTTTTGCTAGTCTCAAACTTTGTAGAGTTGCACACAAAGTTCCTTAAATGTAGCTGTGTTACGGGTAAATTTTTATACTATGTTTCTCTAGTCGCCTACCAAATAATTTTATGTGAGTCATCATCATCTTGGATACTGTCAAAAATAAGTCATATGTCATAAGTTTGAAATTTTAGGAAACAGAAAATTAAAAAATAGATGATTAAGTAGATATCAATCTTAAAAAGTTAAAGTGTCTTTCCATAATTAGAAAAAAATATACATGTAATTTCATTCAGTTTTCAACGTTTGGAAGCTCAGCAAAAACACATCGTTTAAAATATCAACACTTGGTAATGTTGAAAATTGTGACGTTCGACTCATTTGAAGTGGCATGCGAGTTAGACAGCACTGCCACTTTGCAGCTCTTAACACACGGTGAAGAAATATAAACTAAAGCTATGGAAGGAAAAAATATTGTAAAAGTTTTACCTTGTGAAAATGATGTTTTGTGAAAGATTTTGCCATTTGATAAAAACTGGAGTTTTTTAAAGTCTCAATCTTGCATGAGTGAACAGATATTTTTTCCCTTGATACAAAAATTGCGATGGTCAATACAGAGAATTACATCTCTCTGCTAAAAAAAAAACTCCTTCCCTCATGTCACAAACTTTGTCCTCAAGGTGACTTTATTCTGCAACAAGACGGTGCTACTTTGCACAGAAGTCCTGCAACCCAAAAATTTTTCATATGCCCAACTCATGAGGTAAATTGTTTTTTTTTTTTTGCTGTAGTAAAGAAAGACAATCAGAAAGTTAGATCTAACAACAGGTGAAACGAAAGACAGAACAAGACGTGCAACACAGGACATGTATGGAGTTATAATCAAACCTCCACCACTTGCCAAACAAGAGACCAGACGAACAAATCACTCAGCCATCCGCTTCCAGAAAAAAAAATATATATAAATTTCAGACAAAGATGCAATATAGCTCAATAGGTATGCGTGTTTTTCATTTTATTTTTTTGCGGGTTTTCATGTCAGCTTGATGAGCTGAAGATGCAAGCTTATATTGTCAGACTCTATGCTTACAAACTGCTTAATAATTAAAGTATCATGTAACTTACAAATCTACCTAGCTTTAGCAATGTGCTACTTTGCTTCATTCAACTAACTTTAATTTTCAAATAGCACTAGACATGCACCGGGACATATGGTTTTGGCTTTTGTTTTGTGTATGTCTCTAATGAACTATCCTCTAGGAAATGAGATTAGAGGTAAAACAAGAGTAACGTCCCTTTTCTAGAAGACAACATCCCAAAATACTATGTATAGTGGCTATTGTAATCTAGACCTGGATTGTAGGGTCTTATATTGGTAAGTTTCTTACTTTTTTAAACGATTTGACATATAGAACTTAAAAGCTATAGAGCTAAAAAAAGTTTATCTTTAAAATAAAATAAATCTGTCGCATAAATTTTAAAAGATTGTATTCATAAGACAGTGGAGAGACACTAGGAAAGTTCCACTACTCTTGTTGAAATCTCATTCCCTAAGGAAACTGGTGTTTAATAACTAACAGCTCGTAACGCCTTGTTGTTACCAAACTCACCCCAAATCTCACGTTTCAAACTTGTTTTTCATCACTTAGGAATGTAAATCTATGTGACAAATCCAATCTTTTTTTTTTTTTGGACACTCTAAATCAAAGTTACACTTTGATGCGTTGTTTTGTTTATTTTTCGTTTTGCCTAAATATATGTAAAAAAAAAAGCAAACTATGCCATCTATAGCAGCACACCATTAAATTATTTTTATTTTACAAAGCTCAACCCAGCTCGTGATGAGCAAGAAATCCCAAAAAGGTGTAGAAAATCTGTGCCTCTGACTAGCCTGTTAAGTCTGTAAACTGTTCACAAGGCAGAGTACTTGACTACCTGGGCCTGCCTACTGACCATGCCTGATCTAATAATCTTCAATGACTCAAACAACTTAGCACTTTAAATGTTATGAAGCGACCCTCACCAAATGACTGACCACTGACTGCAGTCATGTCAGGGAGGCAGTCCCCAACACTGGAGATCTTCAAGGGGGGACTGAAAACGTTGCCTGTTTCAGAACTTTAAAATCCCTGTCGATTAAGTACCCCTTCTGATTGACTATTCTTTTTTCACTATTGACATCATATTTAGGCGTGCGCACGTGAGTTGGTGTGTGCGTGCGTGTGTGTGTGCCCTATGTGTAATTTACACGTGAAAGCATGTGAATGTGAACATTAATTTTCCTTTTACGGAACATTTTTATATCATTTCTAAAGATGTTATGCGCATAGAGCATTCTTT
>BMAT01012991.1:73058-85250 GCA_019649035.1 Elysia marginata
TCGCCCGCTAGCCTACACTAGTTGACTTAGAATAGATCTAGATGTATATCTAGATCAAGTTATTGTTGTTTTTTGTGATATCATTACTGTAGAAGAAACAATAGCTAATTAATCGAAATTAAATAATTAGACAAAAAGATATACTTACCAAAATTCGCAGTATATAATAAACAATTCAGATAATTGCGACTTCAAACACAGCATTGACCTGCAAACTTTTTCACCGGTATAGACCCAAAAAAGATGCTCTGTGAACGTTTTACGGCCCCAATATACTTACGGAAAAAAATTGTTAAAAAAAAAAACAGGAGGCATTTTTTGTGGTCTCCTCGGAAAAATTTGAAGTAAATAACATAGAGAATGTTTTTGGAAAATTTGGTGCTTTTGTCCAGCAAATATCAAAATCGGTAATTTTTAGGGTTAAGCTACCCCACTAGTCGTTTTGCTTCGCCATGAGATGCTCGCTTTAAGGCGTACTACAAGAAACACTGTCGACACAGAGACAATGATAAAGGAAAGGAAGCCAGGGTAAGAAAAAGACCACATCTTATATCTGGTTCTGTTAGCGTAATATTTAGCAAATGGTGGACCCGTCGTTGCTAGAACCAGAACTGCGAAGATTGTCTCGTAGATGACCAAGGCTCCAATGACCACCTTGACTCGTCTGGCTGTCACTATGGACTTCACCTGAAAACAGCCAAACATAGAAACATTTTATAAAACCGACGAAAAACGTTTGACGTTTTGACCACTGTATACCCACAGTTTCGTCTCCTCTTTTTAAAGTAAAAATGAATGATTTCCTCGATAGACCATCTAAATTATATTATAAACTGAAAGATTTGCTTCAGTTGAAGCGCGTCACTCCAGCATACTGATAAGATCTTTTACTGCCTGTAGCCGTGTACTTTTTTAGAGCCTGAGCGTAGCGTTGAAAATTATAAAAATGGTCTTCCTTTACTACTGCATGCCGTCTTTTTAAATCAGGGCTCGAATCCCGGACCTGTCGACTTGAGAACCGAGCTTCTATCACTAGACCATGATGTCACGTAATCAGCAGCCTCATTGCCTTTTGCTTACATGACGTCTACAATTAAATGAACAAAGGCGTAAACAACGAAAATTGTTTTTATTTTGGGCTCATTGACTGGTTGGTTGCACTTACTTTCAAGGGAAAAATAAAACAGGGACATCTCTCGGTTGACAAGATTGCCGTGACGCATGCGCCAAGCCCTAGACAATTATACATCACCGAAGTCACTGCGTAGGTGATTTCCTTTAGGGACGCGCCAGAAGGCAGCCTCTGGGTAGCCAATAACAGTGGATTCGAGCAATTGGTGCCAAGCAATATGCAAAGTGATACAATCAGATCGCAGGTTGAGAGCGCCAAAAGGCTGATGTTTGCTGTGTCTGAGAGTCCCATCTTGACATAGACGATTATGTTGGCGGTGTTGCTAACAATGCCAAGTAGGGTGAAACAGTTGACCAGGAAAAACCCGCTGACTCGAAAGAAAAATGTGTACTTGTAGTAGTTTACTAAAGGGAATATACCCTGGCCTGGATCGGTGACGTTTGCCATTTCGCCTGACTGCAGTTGAATTGCTGTAAAGCTTGATGTACGTCCTCTTGCTTGCTTAGATAAAACAAATGGAAACTGGTGGTCTGGAACTTACAGGAATACAAAATAAATACTTTAGAATTCTGGCATAAATGACAGATAAAAAACGGCATGCGCAGTTTAAAACATAATTAGAAAACACATTAAGTTTGTAAGAGAAGGGTTATATGGAATTATTCGTAATAAAACTTTTTCGTGCTAAAGTGCAAAATGAAAATATGTCACGAAGATTTTTTAAATAAAACTGTATAGAAAAAACTAATGAAGAAAATCTCGAAAAAAACCTAAATATAGAGTAAGAACTTACAAAGACACAATTCTATTATAGTTCTGGAAAGTACCATACCAAAGCTTGAAAATTTTTTTAGAATGTTCTATTTTTTCTAGTTAAATGAGAGCTCTAGCACTTTTTCATGAGATTTAGAAAGAATTTAGTTTGTGTTTTTATTGCAAAGTCGTGTAAAGCTTAGCAATAGTAGAAAAAATAGTGTTCGCCAAAACAAATGCTTGAGAAATTTTTTACTTAAATTTTTAAATTTCAACTTTGGTCTCTGACATTTTGTTTTAAAAGTGTAGAGGCATTTCATTCTCCATTAGAGAGAATTTGACGTTAATAGAAATTCTAAAAAAGAAAGTGTTATTTTATATGACAGCTTAAGTAAGTATACAACAGTAAAACATCAAAATGATATTAATTTCGTAATGTAACAATGCTTATGATCACCTCTTTAAAAGGTATTTTAGTAGCATAAAGTCAACGCAGAATGCTACCACAAGCAAGTAAAAATATAATTAAAGTAAAGTTATATTTTAATGACAAAGTTGGTAGCGCTTCAACACAAGCTTAATACCAGAGACCATGGACAACTGTTCTGGACTGCCGGCAACAGGCACGCTTTTAAGATCCACTTGAGATCGAATGTTTTGCTGCAGAGAAGCTGGCATCCCTTGATGATTTGACCTGAGACCACTGGTGCCAATCGTTATCTTTTTCATCATCATCATCATCATCATCATCATCATCATCATCATCATTTTTGCGTGCCGCGTCTAATAGCTTTGGCGATTGTGTCTCTCTATGCCTCCCATTCTCTTGGCTGTAGACATCGCTTCTTTCACTATATTTCATTAATACAGGGAATACTTGTATGGCTATACAGCTTTTATACCAGTGTCTAAAAACCTATATCTAAACTACTACTAAATTAGGAGAAAGGTAGCACTGTTGACTTTTAGGCTTTAGTGTACCCATGAGAAGCAATTTTACCTTATCTTACTTGCAACTCGAAGGAGATGACGATAAATGTTTATGTTTCATTAGAATTCAACAAATATTCAGCACCAAAAAAGCTTTTTTAGCGAATGATTTCTTCAGACAAAAAAAAAACACAAAAAAGTTATATAAGACAATGGTATTATATAGGCACGTGACTAGCAATAAAAGAAAGCCATTAGTACTAATAAATAAATACAAAATATATATAATGATAAAAGTAAAGAAAAAAAGAAACAATAAAATTTACAGATAGAATGAGCAGTAGGCAACGGTAGAATGAAATAGATACGTAATAAAAACGAGAATAAGTTACAATGAAAAAGGAAGGTCATTAAATGTATTATTTATTTCTGGAATTAGCAAGACAGGTCGAAATTGACTTACCTGCTGTGCTGCTACGACTCTTGTTGAGTTTTGGGCTGGTTGGCCTGTTTCTCACACCGTCTCAACCAGTAGCAACAACACATTGACAGTGGTCCATCTTGGTCGTACATGTATTGAGCACCCTGACTTACACCGTAAAAAAAATACTAAATTTATTGTCACATAAACTTTGCTAAAATTAAAGCATTGCTGATGCTGCATTTTTTAAAATTCATTTATTGGGGTTATCATATGGGCGCAGGTGTTACAAGAAGCAAAGCCACTGAAGAGCGATGCACGCTTACTATACATTGAGGAAGAACGTACAACTCACAGTGGACTGACCTGCCATGCCTCTTTAATCGTTGCACTCTTGACAACAGATGCTTTATACAGTATCATAGCCTCACACATCGCCTCCAGACTAACTCTATAGACAAGTCAAAAATGTTACAAAGTCGTTGAACTTCAGTTTAGACTTAAGTTTAATAGGAGAAAGTTTTGGTTTTATCTTCAAGAGTTTGACTGTAAGTTCTAAAAATCATATCTAAAAAGGAGGCTAATGATAATGTCGGAAGGTAATCAGATTCAGCTGATGAGCGTCATCTCAGACAACAAATTGCGGAAAAATCTAAAATATGAGGCTCCCATTATGATGCATCTCGTTTGAGAACTCTTGATAAAAAAAAATTCCTATGCCTTCCATGCCGCGTCTTATACCTGCTATCTTACTGGCACGTGGAGATTACTCTCTCCCAAATTGGCACACAAAATTAAAATCCCAAGTGTTTTTAAATTAAGAGAAAACATACATAGACTTAACGAAAAAAGGACACGAGTGATAAAGAGTCGAACGATAGAAGTACACCATGTGGTATTAGGGGTCCATCAACTGGGAGAGTAAAAAATAGCCCCACGTATTTTCGCTGCCAATCCCATGTTACTAAACTTTGACAAAAAAATAACTATTACAGTCTGTTCTGACGGATGAAGAGTCTAACTCGAGACGAGCAGTAGGCAGAATAAACCAGGTTGGCAAAGGGCAAAAGGAAGACAGACAGCTGATGAACTTTCTGTCGACAAACAGAAACACCAGACTTGGCATATAAAACATCCGTACCATGAACGAAGTATTTGAGGCGCAGAAAATTGCCAATGGCATGGAAGAATACCACCTGCAATTTTTGGGATTAAGCGAGGCAAGAGCAAGACACACATCACTCAGAGAGAGCGGGTATTATGTTATCTCACAAGTTAAAAGAAGCTATATTTAGATGGAAATTTGAGGGACCCCGATTAATCAAAGCTGACTTTCAAAAGGTCAAGAAAGACACAAATCTTCATATCGACAGGGATATGCACCAAAAGAGGTCAACAAACAGGATGCTTCATAATGTTTTTACAGGTGGCTTGAAAGTATTTTAACTGGAACAGGCAGGAAAGGTATACATTTTATAATCATTATGATGGGTGACTTCAACACAAAAGTAAGGGGACAGCAACAAGGGCTCTGAAGGGATCGTGGCAGTTTATGGTATGGGACACATGTTTGGAAATAGGGATTATTCTCATAATTTTTATTATGCCCTGCAAATGTAGGAGGAACAGTTTTCCCTCACACGATGATCTACAAAACAATATGAGTTTCACCTGACCAGTGGATTGAAAACCAAATTGATCTGATTTTCATAATCATTTTCACATAGAAAAAGTTTAGGGCTTTATTGGTGGATGCTGGAACATTAGGGGAACAGATGGAGGAATACACTATCATCTTCTTCTTGTACGGAAATGAAACCTAAACTCCGAAAGAGACCAACGACAACAAGCCTTAGGCCCAGTTAAAGGGTACTGAAAGGTCAATCATTTGAGGAAAAGTTACACTTGGAGCTAAGCAACACGCCACAGATCCTAGAGACTACACACTCTTTCAGTTAGTCTGAAAATCATTTTGATATTTCGATTATGTTCTCAGTTATCGCTATTTGAAGATTTGATACCAGTTAGATTTTTTTCGAAAATGAAAAAAAAAATGGCCATAAAGATGTTTAACTGAAAGGGCCCAGAAAGGAGAAATCCCCGAGTACGAAATAACCTTACTGGCTTGCCGACGCATTAAAGTTTTTGCTAAAAAATATCAAACATTAAGAGTTACTTTCAATTGATTGAGTTAGAAATGCTAGCCAAATGAAGGAATTTGCTAAGAAGATAATGCAATTGAAAAAAATCTTGTTTACTCTATTGTTCACAAGAGCTTTAGTGCTGCAATACTTCTGTGTGTTCACGTGTTATGGAAACACGTGAACGAGTGAAAGAATTAGTGGCTCTCACCTGACAAGATATGCTGCATGCGTTGAGTACAGACCGACAGCGTTTAGTAATTTAATAGCCAGAGACAATATAAAGGTGAAAGAAAGAAGACTTGCCGAAATAGCCTTTTCACAGCAGTGATATTGAGCTGGTGTAACAATCTATCGCGGTAGCTATGTGGGCCTATAGGTTACGACGGTAAACTTGGCAGTGCACAATTTGCGGGCATATTACTAGTTAACGATATGAGTAACCCGTTGAAGCTCCGACTCACAAAATGGTTCGGCAAAGGTTTTAGCCGCGGTTGGGAACGGGTCTTTTACCTTAGACACAGCCGGCTGAGATTTTTACAACTACATGTACACGCATGGGACCGACCCACAGTACTTTTCACGCTACCAATCAACACAGTGTCGGCTAGTTTACACTGGTTCACGTTGCACAACCTTTTGTTCAGTCCTCGTTTACACTTTCACGGTTTCTTAAATTAAAGAAAAAACAAACAAACAAACAAAAAGACTCTTCTGGATTTTGTTTGGTATGTAACAAAATATGATACATTTGACTGACAATAAAAGTAGAAATACTTTTTATTTCAATTTTTCAAAAAAATAATAGCTATAAAATCACTACTGACCTTGACCCAGACAAAGAGTAAAATTTCACTCAAATGACTTATTAAATAGTAAATTAGACTTCGGGCAGGCCCTTTCATACACCCACGGACGAACGGGTTTATTAGGGGGTGTACAAAAAAGGAGACGTAAATATTTGCCAAACACGTTTGTAAGTGAAGACTACAATGCTAGCCAACAAGGGTGAGGCTGACGAAGGCTATAAGACTAGCCAACAAGGGTGATGCTGACGAAGGCTATAAGGATAGCCAACAAGGGTAAGGCTGACGAAGGCTTTAAGGATAGCCAAACAAGGGTAAGGCTGACGAAGGCTAAAAGGCTAGCCAACAAGAGTAAGGCTGACGAATGTCTATAAGGCTAGCCAACAAGGGTGAGACTGACGAAGGCTATAAGACTAGCCAACGAGGGTGAGGCTGACGAAGGTTATAAGACTAGCCAAAAAGGGTGCGGCTGTCGAAGGTTATAAGACTAGCCAACAATGGTGAGGCTGACGAAGGATATAAGACTAGCCAACAAGGGTGAGGCTAACGAAGGCTATAAGGCTAGCCAACAAGGGTGAGGCTGACGAAAGTCTGTAAGACTAGCCAACAAGGGTGAGACTGACGAAGGCTATAAGGCTAGCCAGCAAAGGTGAGGCTGACGAAGGATATAAGACTAGCCAACAAGGGTGAGGCTGACGAAAGTCTGTAAGACTAGCCAACAAGGGTGAGACTGACGAAGGCTATAAGACTAGCTAGCAAGGGTGAGGCTGACGAAGGCTATAAGACTAGCAGACAAGGGTGTGGCTGACAAAAGTCTGTAAGACTAGCTAATAAGGATGAGACTTACGAAGACTATAAGGCTAGCCAACAAGGTTGAGGCTGACGAAGGCTATAAGGCTAGCCAACAAGGGTGACGCTGACGAAGGCTATAAGGCTAGCCAACAATAGTGAGGCTGACTCGACCGTTGTTTCTGGTGGCTATATTCTTCTAACCAGATTACAGGCAAAATCAAGTTTCTGTTCTCTTCCTTTTAATACAGAGTTTAAGCAGCAACGCGTGAGTATGACAGGAACGTCTGTGGGTCTATTTTTAGAAACTGGTTTCATTACTTTTGGTGTTTCCTCTATCTGCTTTCCCGATTTTCACGTACGCGTATCGAGACACGGTGCGTGTGCTTAAGGTCTCTAATGTCTCTGCTCCAACCACAGGATTCATTGGTTGTTTGAATTTCAAAGTCCCAGTGAACTACGAGGTTATACCAGAGACGGCGTTGGGGACAATTGTGCTACACTGTGGTTTAAGGAGCGCTTGCGTACACATACCCAGTCACATTATCCTAACACCCGGCTGACCAGACTTAACACTAAATCCATAATGCCAGACACTATGCGGATCAACTGCTAATATCAATTTTAAAGTCCTTGGTTTGACTCGGCATGGGATCGAACCACGCACCTCCCGACCTCTTAGCGAGTGTTTTAACACTAGGCCACAGAGCTGGTCCAGTCACAAGAAAACCATCTTCCATTTTTTCTAATTACTATACTCAACATCATCCAGCGCGACTAGAATTCGTGTTTGATTAAGAAGAGAGCCTACCCTGGTTTCCTTTGTTGGTTTATCACCATCGATTTATGGAAGACTTTCAAGTTTTAAGTAAATATGTAAAAATGAATTCAGTCAGCTTAAAACACGATGGACTTTTTTTATTTGAAATATAGAGATTTAAGCAAGGTTTCCGTCTTTTCAATTTAGCAATAAAATTATTACAAGTGCAAAAGCGTTCTTTACGATTTTCTCCAAAGGCCTTTTCATTTGTTGGTAGGGTTAGAAGGAAAAGGATTTCTCAAAAACTGTTAATTTCAAATCTTATGAGCTTGGCAGAGGAGAAAAAATGTTGTGTCTACGTAACAACGGGGATAAAGTCTTAAGTTTTAAAATTAAAGAGACGGTTTTGAGCATTCTTCAATCGTAATTTTTTCTGTAAAGGAAGGAATTTTTTTGCGCAACACAAGACTCTAACGATTCTGTAAAAATCTAAAAAACACCTTTCAAAAACGTTGTAAGTATGTAGACATAAATATTTACCGCATGCTCACAAAAATTTAAAAAATTGTAACGAAATGTTGAGAAGAAAACTAATTTTCAATTTTCGCAAATTTTCAGATCGGAACCTTCAAAGATAATTAAGTTTGTGAATAAACTTCATAAAAAGTTAAAATATGTTTGACTCTCACCCCATGTTGATGTTTATGTCCCAATGGTAATTAATCCGTCTATGTTGAATAACATGCACGTTTTGGCTTTTCTGACTCTGCCGGTGCCCTTTAAAATTAAGAATAAAGGTTCGCTGATTCATTTATTTCTTCATTCAATCATCTATTGTGAGTCTTTCAGTTACTGCCCATTAGCACAGCGATTTCGTAGCGTTGACTGGGAGTCATTGCAGCTCGTTTAGGACCGGGATTATGTTTTCTTTTTCGGACAGTTTCTTTACTGGACAAGCCGGATGAAATAAACTTTTTGAACTAGAAAAAAAAAAGAGTTATATTGCAGTTTGTTGATTATTGAAAGGTGTTATTAAGTTTTGGACAATTTTTTCTGAGCTCTCGGTAGCAGACTTTCTTAGTGTGAGAAATAGTCTTATCCATGGACAGAATGTTATGAATTTTTAGTCCGAATTAAAAAAAAACATAAATAGAGCCGGCAATTATGCACAACACAGTGGCGGCAAATTCAAACACACATCATCGGTGGTGTTCTGCTCTTAGTTGTTCAAGCTCCAAAATGAGCGACAAGATTTGTCATTGCTCCACTTCCCACTTGAACATGAACTGTAAATTGCAAGCATACACGTCTTTATGACCAACGTCTGAGAAAATCTAGATCTCAGTTTTAATAAATAGCACAGGACGTCGTTACTGTAGAGTGTTTATTGCTGTTGGGTTAGATCTACGTATAGCCAACTTGATTTATATCAAGGTCTTGTTTTCGCTAATAGGAAAGACCTCACTTTTATAAAGAGGCTAGAAAAAGTTTGAAAAGATGGCTAAGAGCCGAGAGAGCAAAAAGAATTGAGACTGAAAAAGAAGATTAAATTTCCCGATACTTGTCCTGCCTAATCTTGACTTTTGAAATACCTGAGGGGGAGGGGGCACTGACCTCATTGTCTACATATCTAGCTTGCGTGTTTCAAAATTTTTATTTTGAAAGAAATGAAATAGAAATCCGAATCTTGACCTAGGTCTTGAACGGAACTGTTTCCATATTGTAGTTAAAACTATCTATATCTCAAAACTGGAAAAAACACCATATAAATACCCTTGTCACATCGCAAGGAATCGACCAACGTGGACACCGCCAGTATCGCAGAGATAAGAACAACTACCGAAGCCGCAAGGTCTGATGACCTTTTTAGCGAAAGGTCATAAATCAAGTCGATCGAGTTAAGACACGGGAAGGCCATATGATATCCAAAAATTCAAAACTCTTAGGCTCTACAAGAGTTGACTAGCAAACAATCTCATCTATTTCATACTCGATGGACAGTCTTGTTTTTCTAAATTATCTTCCTCTTGTTTTTTTTTAACATAAACAGAAAATTATTTCCAAAGTCGCATTGCTTTCTTCCATTTCGTTCGTAACTTCGATTAAAATAGCAAACGATACGAATGTTATAGTCATAAAATAAAAAAAGTCAACGTTGATCAGTTGACAATTCAGTAAGTTCTTTTTCTGTATTTCTTTTCTTCGCAAGCAGACCAAATTGTCGATGCTTTCACTTTATATCGGGNNCCCCCCCCCCCCCCGAAAAAAACCCAAAAAACAAAACCACGTCTCCAATTTTGGAGCGACTTATCTCTGATAGTCTTTTTTGCAAATCGTTATACAATTTATGTACCTGACAAATCATCTATAACAACAAAACCATGAGATATACCAATAAAATTCGTTGATAAATAACAAAACGACAAATGCTTAAAAGACGTCAATAAAACTTCACAAAAATACCAACTGACCTCCGCACCAAACCTGCTTTGCAATCCACTCTGCGCATCCATAAATCATCTAGAAAAAATAGCATTAGAATGAAAGATAGGAAGAAGCACTGTACAAAGAATTGTGAAAAGGGATAAGAAATTAAACAAAAGAATTCAGAACAGCAGAAGAAAACGGAAAAAGTCAAAGAGAAAAGACGCCTTCGACAGCGGAGCTTTCTGAACAGTTTTACCGATGCAGATGTTAAGCATAATCTAGAGATTGCCAAAAATAGACAAAATGACGTTATTTACGGAGGAAAAAAATCGGACATGGTTTCTGCTGCCATGGGCTGGAATGGCTAAACAAAGATTTTTTTTCCTTGATACGAAAACTACGTGGGCCAACTCAAGAGAATTTTATCTACCTGTTTAAAAAAACCTCCTTCCCTCATGTCACAAACTTTAGCCTCGAGGTGACTTTGTTCTGCAAAAAGACGGTGCTACTTTGCACAAAAGCCATGCAACCCATCAGTTTCTCAAAGATTATAGAGTCGATACAAAAACGACTGGCAACAACAATGTCCAGCTATAAATCCGATGGACTATACAATGTGGGACCGTCGATTTCCTTCATTAAAAAACGAACTAAAATTAAAAAAAAAAAAAACAGAGTGCTGGAGACAAATAGGTAACGAAGAAGGGAGAAAGTCATTCGCAACATGGCGTAAAAGAGTTAGAGCTGTTGTTCAGCTGGGAAGAGGCTCTACAGATCCCTTGAAAACTGATTACACTAGACTTCATAGTCTGTTTTTTTTACATCTTAGGTGCGTGTTATCTAGAATCAAAATATCTTTTAAACAAAAAAAGTCAGAACCTTACAAGTCCACAGACCTCATCATGAACAATTTTGCTTACTATGTGTGTATCTTCATGTAAATACCTTAGGCGAGTATGAAGTAATAGGGTGACAAAGCTGAGGAAGTTTTATTGGGCAACCCGATATATGATAAGGCGGGAATACTTAAAAAACACATTTTATGTGGACTTATCATTTAAAAACGCATAAATTTTTTAAAGTAGGTATTGAACCTTTAAGTATAGAGAAAATTCTTATAGCCAGCTCATTGGTACTCGTGACGAAACATTATTTTGAAGTGTCATTTTAATTTTTGATAACCGAGTAAGCGAAAGGTTTCTGTTTTAGATCGCACATGTTAAATATTTTTGTTCACAAGAATCTTGTAGAGGCAGCTCCGACTTACAACCAAGTGTCTTTTAATTGCCAAATCCCTAAAATATGGTGTTTATTTGTCTGGTACGTTTTTTCTCATCTTTTTTAAAAATTTTATATCACGCACATGCTTGTTATATTCTTGATTATATTATTTTGTGTGACTTACATCGAGCCCATATAACTTGTGTTCTCTTTGAATCGTCCCGTACCTTGGGGAATAAGTACATGATGTTGGAAGGGGCACACTGAGTGTGGGGTAATTAGGGTAAATCAGACGTAAGTCAGATTTGTTCTACATTTTAAGTCTTTGGGAAAGCGCCTTTGATGGCCTTCAAATCATTGACAAAAATATTTCTCTAGCTTTTCTAGACCGCAAAAAGTTTAGTTTTGAAGCAAACGAAAATGGTTCATTTTGTAAAAGATTTTTGTATCTCTTGGGACTCTTACTCAAAATTTATCATAGCGACCTGTTCCTGGTTTCTCCTGGTATCCTCAAAAGTATGGCAAACACACTACCACTTTCGTTATGACATTAAAAGTACTGAAAACAAAGAAATGTTTATTCGTGCAAATAAAAATCTTTATTGTTTTAGCGCATACCAAATCACGTGTTATTCAAGGTTAATGCGTTTCTTTTTATTATCCTATAACTGTGATTTGTCCTTTTTTACGGAGGTCCTTTCGTGAATAGTCAGATGGATCTTCATGTTAGAGAAACAAGTAAATTCACTCACTTACGACAAAACACCGCCCTGAAAACGTTCCGGTACTTTGTGCTCATGGTGTAATACACA
>BMAT01012993.1:8739-18739 GCA_019649035.1 Elysia marginata
CCCACCGCCTTGCCACTTAGAGAAACATATGTCTTTTAGATATTGATCATTTTCTGTACGAAGACGGTTTTGTTTTCTAAAAATTGCACTTGCAGCATTTCATTTTTAATTTTATGGTAAGCATTTACTAAGTATTGTTGAAATAGTGCTCAATGACAAAAAATGATAACAATAGAATTGGTTTTCTGTTATTTTGTATTGTACTGATCATGTTCAACCATCTGTGAGAAAAAGCATTAAGAGTGGATACTACAGTAAGTCGTAAGCTCTATGTAATTCTGATATACCGTGCAACTTATTGTCTCTTAAGTTAGCCGATGTAAAATACCGCGATGGCTTGCAGGTTCATTTGGCACAAGAACAGCAACTTCCTTGAAACCTGCCTTGTTAAATCTGAATAAATAGTGGAGGCAGACACTGCGCAAACAAGTTATTGAAATATTACAAAGGTATGAAATTAGCAGTAAAGAGAAATAGGCTTTTTTAGTGGAAATGCCCGAAATGTCTGCCTTTAGTATGATTCGACCCTTCGACATATAGATGCTTCGGCACATTTGTAATATTTCAAAATTTTACTTGTTAAATCTGTCAGGGTGTGCTTCAGCGGGTCTTGCGGATTCTTTGATGATAATTGAGTAATCTTGTGAACCCTGAGAAGCTGCAAACTTATAAACATATCAGATCTCCTTGACATACTTGTGGTGTTCTTCTAAAGATTCTTAAGATCTCTAAAAAGAACTGGATGGAGAACGCCATCAACAAACCTTTTAAGCTTACGTCCTGCGACTTTATCATCATCGTTTAGAAAAAAGATGGCGGGTTTTGCGTAGATCGCTATACAGAGCGAATCAGATGGTACGAATAAGCCTACCCTTGATTTCTTAATTGCGGATTCTAGCCGACGTTAGGATTCACCTCCTTGCACCCTTATTAGTGTTAACTGAAAAACTGCATTGCATTGTCTAATGTTTTCGGTAAAAAATGCTTTGAATTCAATGCTCCTTCTCCAAAAAGTTCATTCAGTGGTAAAGGGAGTGCTGGCAATGATTATAGGTCAACTTTACCATTATTACAACACATAGTAGGCCTTTTCCCAGGAAATTTATATGCTGCACAATGTAAACTATTTGTGCCGAGAGAGCCTACACAAAAATATTGTCTTAAATTGCCAGGCTCTTAACGAGCTCTTTTTAGTAGAGATACTTCTGGAATTGTAAGATCAATTTCTAACTGTACAGGCATAAGGAGTCTGATACTGCAAGATTAATCTCTTTAGGTGCTGGCATTTTGGGGTCTAGATTTAGAGCTGTCTCCAGCTCGTGATCTTCTCTGTCGAGGACTATTTACATGCTAAGGCAGTTTGTTTTCGGCCAGGCATGATATGTGATTAGAGTGTGATAATAATTACTTACATATATTGGTATTCTTTAAGTAAGGGGGAAATAACTTAGCTTTCGCTCACCTTCTACCTGATTGAAGCGCGTATCAAGCAAATGCTTTCTTTTCTCCCTGGTCGAGAATCAAGCCCCGGTTGGGCCCCTATTATGCTATCTACAAACATCCAAATCTAAAGTCTATGTTTAATCTACTTTGGGAGAGCTATCACTAGAACTAATCTCCTTCTGGCCACCAATGCACTGCGTCCGTTATCCAGAACATACTGTCTTGATCTCTTGATAATTCCTCTTCAACAGTCAGTCGAGCTCTGCCGCAATCAAATCCAGTGGCTTCTTGTTCTACACAGCTCTGCCAACCACACATAGATCTAGGCTCCTGAACACAGCTCTGCTTCTGCACTTCTTGCGTTGTCGATGTTCGCCAGGCCGCCTTAGCTAACGCACGTCAACATTTGAGGCTGTAACTAGGCCGCCGTAGGACAGGCCGAGCACTCCAACATGAGTAGATATCATATTCCCTATATTTTGTATGTAACTTTGTTTTGGGCCGGCCCATAACAGCAAAGCATTTAATTAGTTGAGTTCTCATGTGCCGTAACTATACTAAGAAGTTAAAAGAGATAGATCATTAGAACTCCCATGCACAAGCTTGTTTACATTTTGACTGACAGGCCTTTTGAGTATGGAGGCCTAGGGCTGTAACAAAAGGTCGCGAATCTGTCGGTTGTGATGGTGAAAAAAATTAATTTTTAAGGCATAGCGAAGAAAATAAGGATATCATTGAAAAGGTTGTTGTCTTGTTTCCCTCTCAAACTACATCATTTAGCAGTGTTGAAAATTTTATCAAAAAGACTTGATGGTTTCAAATAAACGAAGGAAAAACTAAAATTAAAATCTGTCGGTAGTGATCCGACAGATTTTGAGTGCAGCCGTTTCTACATTTCTTTACCAATTCCCTAAAAATTTCTGACAAAGCATTATGATGCAGTTGAAGACAGTCATCACGACAATATTGTTAGTTTCTATTTATTTCTGAAATACTTTATCCCTCATCACAACCGACAGATTTGCGACGTTTTGTCACAGTCTCAATTAAACAATTGGGTATCTCTAAGATCTAGATTATGGATCATTTGTTCCCTGTGATGTCCAAAGGCGAATCAAGATTCAAGGCCTAGATCTAGGCTACATGACTGCAGTGTTTAGACTAACCCTGTTTGGAGATTCCAGAAATTTAATCCAGATCTAGATCACATCAAATTGTTAGTGTGCTTTGCATTGAAATCTAAGTTACTCTAGATTTTGGCTACAGGGTTGCAGTATTTAGACTAACCCTGTTTGGATATTCTAGAAATTTAATCCAGATCTAAGTGTGTTTGTACTTGCCGTTACTATCTATTGAATTTACCAGCTCTATTTCTGTTGCTAAGCAGCCATGCGTATACGCGCAGCCAGCGTGTATCAGCTCTCTTGCTGTCCAAACTCTTTGGTTGGGTTCATCACAGTCTAGAAACTAAATAATAAGGCTCATCACACATTGAGCAGCTTGGGTCAGGACCTAGGCCACCGCAATACAGGCCCGCCACACCGTTGTGAGTAGATGTCACAAATCTCTGTAATCTTTCAATGAAAGTTGAGACGGCCGGCCTGCTCAAATTGAGATCAAGTCTGTTGTAACTTAACTAAAAAATCAAGTAAGATAGATCAGTTGAGCCCTACTGGTCAAATTTGTTCACTTCTCCCTGTTGGGTTTGCTCACTTCGGTCAGGACCCAAGACGAGCTCACGTGGAGGAGGCGGACGCATAGGATTCCCACAAATTTCGGTCAGGCATTCCGCTGTTAGCCCAGGATGCCTTCGTAACAAGGAGTCTAAATTTTACACCCTCACCAAACTGAGAACGAAACACTGCTAATTTTAATTTGATAAGGTTTTGGGTGGTGTTGTATATATATATAAAACGGTCAATGAGATTATAACTAGAAAAACGTTATTATTAAAGCAACGTTAAAAATATTGAAAGTGATAAACACAAGATCTATTTATCAGATGATCAGCGCAGTTCAGGCAAGAGTCGAACTTTTTAACTGATTGGGTTATGAACATTTTTTAATACTAAAACTGTATTCTTTGCCCTTGAAGAAGACGAAATAAAAATTAAAACTAGCCCATCTACGTTGTAGGCTATGTGATTGCATGGGACTGTTCCATGAAATTTTAAAAAAATCTTTTAGTGAAATGTGAGTTGTTTTTTTTTTGTTAGATTTAACACTGAAGTTATTTGAATTAACTACCTAGCCAACAGAAAAGTTCTCTGGTGAGCCCACCTTCCGGATTTTACACACAAAA
Source organism: Elysia marginata (assembly GCA_019649035.1). Taxonomy (NCBI): domain Eukaryota; kingdom Metazoa; phylum Mollusca; class Gastropoda; family Plakobranchidae; genus Elysia; species Elysia marginata. Next base: position 12,485 of record BMAT01012993.1, read on the forward strand.
GAGCTTAGTCCTGAAACAGTCCCATAGACAAGAAAAGTTGTAGTCTACAAAACAAAACACTGTATGTATTTGTAAAGGGCTCTAACTTGAAATTACTGAGAGTGAGAGCGACTTTTGTCTAATCCCCCCTAGTTACCTCCCGTTTCTTCTTTCCTCAGCGGTTCTAAGATATTGTAAAATGAGTGTTTCTCTTTAAAAAAAAAACTTTAAAAAAAAAAACCCAACTTATTAGCACAGTTCACTTGCTGCAAGTATGTTCATTACCAACCTAAAAATGCTATACAATAAACGCTCAAAATCAGTCAGGCATTCCCTATTCTTTTACTAAAAAAACAATAGATAGGTCTTTAACACATTCATGTTCCCTATCTACACAATGCGTACATACTTTCTTCTTCTTCTTCTTCTTCTTCTTCTTCTTCTTCTTCTTCTTCTTCTTCTTCTTCTTCTTCTTCTTCTTTTTCTCAGCCATGCAAGTTAAAGATCAAGTTAAAAAGGTTAAGAATGATGCTACAAATTTAGATTCTAGTTTAAAACAAAAAGAAAAGTAGACTTCGCAGTCCTGCAAACTAAATACTATTCCTTCATTTTTTTTATTTGAAAAGATTTAAGTCCAAAAACTCAAAACCGAGGCGGATGAGAGAAAAAAATATTTATGAAGTCAATTTTGTATGAAAACATTAAGATTTTTCACACAGTACATGAAATTAGTTAAACAAGAACGAACAATATTAAATAAATAACTTTTGTGGAGCGAAGGGAATAGCAACGATAACAAAACTAGAGACTTCTTTGTCATAAGTTGTTGTGTCTCCAACTTTCAATTTATGACGTCGTTTTAACCTCATTACCCAACCGGGGCATTTCATTTACACAATAAGCACAGAGAAAAAACAAACAAAAAAAAAACAACTATTGTTTATCACGAGTTTTAAAATGGTATATACGTTTTGGATTTCGATGAAGTTTCGTTTTGGTGGAACTATTGTCGAAAGGTTTTTCTTTGATCCCGATTTTCCGTATATATTTTTTGTAACGCGTAAGCTGTTTTCTTCTTGCTATTTTGACGAGAGGAATTTCTTTAGTTTTCATCAAATCACAATCCGTTCTCGATACTGTGAAACGGTCGGTCCATTCGCTTTTTTCTATGTTTAGACTTTCGTTTCTCTCATCATCTTTTTTAAAACAAAAGTCTAACACCGACGCTTGGATTTTCTTAAAGGCGTCCACTTCCTCTTTGAAGTTAAGTTCAGATTCTATGGCCTGCAAAAACTTCGGTAAAAAGTAGTCGTAGAGTTCGTAATCGATTCTGTCCCACCGCCTGAAAGACTTGGCGACATCTGCGGTGATAATCGGTTGTTGCATGTAAGGGGACGTATCGGGTCGTGGTTTTGCAGTATTCGATTTCAGATAGATTATATCCTTCATTTGCCAATGCAAGTATCGCCGTAACAATACCATAGATTCGTCAAAGTAGTCGGAGATGAGAATCAAATCAAACTCATCTTCCACCTGCTTCAGGAAAAGATTTATTTCGGTCATGTTGTCCTTTGAACTCTCAAGGTGATGCCAATCAAAACCGAGATCGAGGCTCATTCTATTATTAATGTATGACGTCATCGGCCCATACTTCCGACTTTGCTTATAAAACTCTTTCGGGTTTCGGAGAAACCCATTAATTGGGTCTTTAGGGTACTTCTTTATTACCTTCTGAAGTTTGTTGTCCCAGCTTTGTGTCGCATAATACACTAGCGCCGAAAGGGCTTGTTGCATAGGCTCTCGTAATATCGCTACACGAATAGCGTTGTCTGGAAAATATTTGGCAATCTCCTTTGCGTCATATACGACGTGGCTACAGAGGATATCAAACTTGTCCTTTCCCTCCGGGTGCGGGCTCATTTTCCTGGGGTCTATTTCAAAACTGGACTGACTTATGATTGCGCCTTTACTTGGCAGGAGAACAGAGAGGTTTCGCCGCATGGCAAAGCGGAGCAGGATATTCTGCACTGTGGAGCTCGCCGCCTTGTGTACCTTGGCGAAGACGACCTGCGTGATCTCGGGTAAACTGTCTTCTTGAGGAATACGTGGCGCTGGCAGCAGCAGTACGGGACGCGAGAGAGTTTCATTACGGCCCAGGTAGAGTAGCAGGATGATGCACAGACACAGGAAGCCCGCGACGGTGCCGAGATAGTGTCGCCATCTGGGATGGAGAATAATAAAAGAGGGGACGGGGGGGGGGGGCGGTAGACAATTTTAAAACAATTCTGACAAAGCTGTCGTATCGTTTAAATTTACAAACAATAGAAGCGCTTGATGAGCAAATTAATGACGAGATATGGTGCAGATTTTTTCGCAAGTCGTCCTACGTTACGCAAACCGCTATTACGTGGGACCTAAGTCGGTGAGATTTTTACAACCCACCCTGCAGCTCCGGTGAGGCATGCAGGATAGGAGTTGCGAAAATTCTATATACTTTAAAGTTTAAATGTCAGCATAATAAATTTTTTATTTGTCACTCGGTAAGAACTTTTTTGTCAAATGTTTTTTTTTTTTATTAATCTATTTTATGCGCTACGGGCCCGCTCAGGAGGACGGAGTCCATAGCAGAGGAAATCCAAGATGGCTGATGGTCTAGCGACCCTGTCAACCAATCATCTGCTGTAAAACCCACGCTAGCTATGAATGTTATTACGTCATACGTTATCGTCGTCGTCGGCGCACAAGGTCTCTATTACCACCACTTGAAAGAAGCTAGACTCTGGTACACTGACACGGGTCCGTGACTTACTCACGTTTCTTTAAATAGTTTCTCTTTGGTCCTTTTAAACAACAACTTTGCAACAAAAACAACAACAGCGACAAATAAATCAACTTGCCATGGTATAAAATTATGTGAAACCAGAAATCTCCTGAACTGCTTGGAGGTGGTTTAGTATTAATAGACAGGTTGTATTTCTTATCACTGTGAAACTACCGGAAGTAGCTCCCAATGGTTTTAAGTTAATTGATAGATCTAGTTCTTTTCATTCTCTCACTATAGAGGGTGTCCTAGGGCAACTCCACACCATACCTTTCCCGGGGCAATTCTACCCCCACTAAATAACCGGCTCTGTGGCCTAGCGGTAAGACACTCGCTCATAGATCGGGAGGCGTGTGGTTCGATCCCCGGCCGAGTCAAACCAAGGACTTTAAAATTGGTATTAGCAGCTGATCCGCCTAATGTCTGGCTTTATGGACTTTGTGTTAAGTCTGGTCGGCCCGGTGTCAGAATAATGTGACTGGGTGCAAGCGCTCCTTACATCACAGTGTAGCAGCACGCTTTCAATTGTTCTTAGCGCCGTCTCTGATATAACCTTGAAGTTGTCTGGGGCGTTAAAAATTCAAACAACCAACCCCCTAAATAAACAAGGGGAATAACCGTGTTAATGATTATGTGTCTAAATTTTGTTTGCCTTTGAATGGTTTACTTCAAAAATTGTTATAATGGCCTAAGCTGCTTAGTTCAGCCTTGGAAGAAGGTGTGGAATTGCCCCTTGTGGAATTTCCCCGTTGTGAAATCGCTCCGAGTCAAGCTAATTACGTTATAATAATTTTCGTGGATCCTTAGGCCCCTTCCCTCTAGTAGACACCCCCCACCCGCTTTTTCCTAGATATTGGATTTTCTCCAGATTTCTAGGTACATTTCATTTTTTTTTGTTCTTCTCAATATACATATTTTATATTATTAAATATTCTTTTATTGTTAGTCCTGTGCCTATTTATTTAATTATTTTTACAGGGCTTTTTTGTCTTTCGACGGCGTAAAGCCGATAGCTCACTTGTTTCGTTTATACTTTTAGAGCTGAAATATATACTTCCTTGAAAAATCGTCTCGAAATATAAAGAGCTAATACTACAAATCATGTTCTTACAGTTCTTTCAAAAGATTTTAAAAATGTTAAGAACTTTTTACTTGGGTGATTCTAATTGCCTTACATTATTTACGACGTCGAATATAATATCGTAGTAAAAAGAAGAGTTTCATGAAAAATAACGGTCTATAAACCGCTTCCATAAAGAGGAAAATAAGGGCAAAACTGTGTTATTTTATACTTTGTAGTTTTATCTCATAGTTCTGGCTTTTACACTTAAAATATGATAAATTTAAAAAAATTACATTCTTTAACTGAAAAAGAATAGAATGAAAACTAAGTGGTTTTCAAATAAAATCACAAAATTTTCAAATATAATGGTTATTATAATGCGTTTATTCACTAAACTATGTCACTTGACTGTTCACAGATAGACACATGTCATAAAACGCGGAAGCGTACATACTACTTTAACTGCCTTGTTTATGACCCTGGGGCTTTTTGGAAAAATTATGTATTAGATCTTTATCTTCAAAGCAACATGCTTTTCACTGTTAGACGACGCACGAAAATAGAAGAAACGCTATACTTCGTGCTTTCAAGATTACACAGAGAATGCTAGTGTTTATCACATGCCCAGTTTGGCAAAGTCCCAGTTTGTCACAGGCCCAGTTTGTCACAGTCCCAGTTTGTCACAGGCCCAGTTTGTCACAGTCCCAGTTTGGCACAGTCCCAGTTTGTTACAGTCCCAGTTTGTCACAGTCCCAGATTTGCACAGTCCCAGTTTGTCACAGGCCCAGTTTGTCACAGGCCCAGTTTGTCACAGGCCCAGTTTGTCACAGGACCAGTTTGTCAAAGGCCTAGTTTGTCACAGGCCCAGTTTGGCACAGGCCCAGTTTGTTACAGTCCCAGTTTGTCACAGTCCCAGTTTGCCACAGGGGGGGGGGGGTTACGTGGCAGGGGGCAGCGTGGCAGAGTGGTTAGCGCGTCGGAGTCGCGATCTGGAGGTCGTGGGTTCGATTCCTGACCATGCCATGTTGCAGTTGCCTTAGGAAAGCAATTTACCCTAACTTTCCTCAGTCCATCCACCTGTAAAATGGGTACCCAGCTACAGGCCATTCTTGAATTTGTGATATGCGCCTGCAACACCCTGCACATGGGTTTAAAGTGGCCTTAAATGTACTGGTGTGCTGGGGCATTAGTGGCGCTGCTCTTGTGGCGACACAGTTACGCTGAGTAACGAAGCCTAATTTCCCGAAGGGGATTAATAAAGTGAATAAAAATTAAAAAAAAAATTAAAAAATAAAAAGGCCCAGTTTGTCACAGGCCCAGTATGGCATAGTTTATTACCGGTATTTCATAGGCCCTGATTTTTGAACTGTGCCTACAACGTACAGAGGGTCTTTGGAGTGAACTGATTTTTAAGATTCAATACTATTGCAAGGGGAGAGAAATGTCTGCAAATGAATTTAGTAGGCGTTTGCTTTTTAGATGAGTTTTCTCCTCTGTACGACAAATAATTGAAGGCACAACACTTAAATAACATCAATTACAGTTTTTCTCTCTTTAGATTAAAAAACAACAACACAAGTGATGGCTGTTATTTGTTCAGTTACTTTTGTTACCGTCAGAGAAAAATATCGATTATAGATATAGATAATAATCTTTTAACCAAGTATTTCTTTTCAACAGGAAATTATCATAAGAGCTTTCAGTTCCTTTTCATAAAAAAAAACTTTCCTCTATAAATTATCTCAACTTCCTGGGCCCCTTAGTCTGTTCGTCTGTCTTTATCTCTTTTCTCTCTAGGTCTACTTCAGACTCTGACCCTTCAAATTTATGACATCATTTTCCTTTTCTTTTGCTTTCCCCAATTTGCCTCTCCCTCACGTATTTCCATCTCCCCGAATCTCTCTCTTTCTCCCCCTCTCTCTCTCTCTCTCTTTTTCTATAACCCTTTGTCGAAACTTCATGTCCTATGCTGTAAAACTTTTGCCATGATGTGAAATGCCCTTCTTTGTTTACTTGGGTATCTACAGTCTATATTCCTTGTATGTCTATAAATGTTGAAATTGTTCGGTAGCTAGTGTGAGTGACAGTGTAGAATTAAGCGATGTTTTTTTTAACCTGCGAACGTGCTTATGACCGTGTCTTCTGTATTTCCTGCTATAAAACCAAAACAATGAGCCTTATTAGGACAACAAAAATGTTTTAAGTTGAACTTGAACTTTAGAATCAGTTTCCATTTTGCAGCTTTTCACACTGAGTGCTGCAGTCCAGGGCCTGTAGTCTGTTGCATTTTCTCTATCTGGTTTTCGAATATCAAAAACTGGGAAATGAAATATAATAAAGCTTTTGCAAATGCTAAAACTGTCTCTGAAGAGTAGGTCGCTCTGTTGAAACA
>BMAT01012993.1:30455-43031 GCA_019649035.1 Elysia marginata
CTCTCTCTCTCTCTCTTTCTCCTAAAGGTAAAGATAGACGATCACAAATTTTACTCTAGCCATAGACAAGACGACATACAGTGCAAGACAGTTACGTACAAGACAGAATGAACATAGTAGGATTCGAACCCGCATCAATTGCATCACTAGAGATCCTTAGGGCTATCACTGTTGTATCGGCTTCCTATGTTTCGATAGCTTTTTCCCTTTTTTAAGACTACTCTCTCTCTTTCTTCCCTCACTGCTACCCTCTTTCTATCCATTACCCTCTTTTTCTCTCTTATAACATAACTAAATTATAAACGTATTTTCAAACTGGTCCTATTATCTTCCATAACACCTAATAGGCACAAAATAATCATCCGCCTGCTTGAATAAACTCAACCCTTTTTCATAGTAGCATCCTCGGCTTGGGTGTACTAATTATATCAAGGCCCTGCTTGTTAAAGATCTAGTTAGATTTGCTCCCCAGGGCCAATAAACATTCTAACATCAGCCTGAGTTTACTTTCTTCTAAGCTTGATTCTGGTGTCTGGTAGGCTAGGCCTAGAGGCAACTTTCTCCTTTACATCGAGATCTAGATCTGGAATCAAGAATCTAGATCTACGTTACCTTTACAGTAGATTCTATCTCCAGCCTTTGGCCTACAGTGAGCTGTAGACGGCTTAGGTAATCTTTCTAGAACTGCGATGTTCTTTCGTCTCCTAAGCTGGTAATAGGATGTTAACAGGGTAAGTTTTCCAGAGCCCAGTTATCCAGCCAGGTGAGGGTTAGACTTAGAAATCACTGGAATCTCCAGGTATAGATCTATAGAGAGATCTACATCTGGCATATTGTATGGCTGGTCTAGCCTACAGCTGATGATCTCCATCTTGTAAACACCGATCCTACCTGGATCGTGAATGGTGGAATCAGATGGATGAATCAGAGATTGAAAAGCGCAGAGGGTTGGCTAGAATAGAGACATGACGTGTACGCCTGTTAGAATGTCAGTTTGTAAAGTTTCATATCATTATTATGTATCGAGATGTCCATCTGAGTTGTCAGCTAAGTTCTGGAAAAGTTTTCGATGTGTCTGAAGTTTCGCTGAGATGTTGTGTTTACTTTGAGGGGATCGCAGACAATGCAATACTTTATTGTTTTGTTGTTATTGTTTTTTTTTTGCATTGCTTTGCGTAAATGTGAAAACTGAACCTTCATTGGATATCAGGTGATGGATACTGCAGTGGTGAGAAGGTTTGGTGAGATAGTAAAAATTCCTTTTTTCGGTCTAGCCTATTATTTTGTTTATTTGTTATGATTAAACGCTTTAGGATATGAAAAAAAAGCATTGGGTTGAAACTTGGCGAAAACATGCTAGCCTTTTGCAAGATTTCAACTTTCAACTTTGGTATGATTTTAACCCTCGACCTTTGTATGGTTCGAACCCTTTACTTTTTATGATTAGGAACCATCGACTGGAAGTCATAAAGCTAATATATGTGATAATAACGGCATACAAACTGCCCCCCCCCCTACCTCACACACTGACCGTTCTATAAATACAAATGCTTCCCTTGTTCCCTGTACCGACTTGGAGGTAGCAGTGGGCAAGCCATTAGTAACTGGCCTCGAGCCATGCATGCAGCGTTGGTTGGTTGGTTGCATTTCTAACGTCCCAGTCAATTTCAAAGTTATATCAGATACGGTGCTAGTGACAATTGAAAGCGTGCTGCCATACTGTTATGTAATTAGCGCTTGCGTACATCACACCCAGTCACATTATCCTGACACCGGGTCGACCAGACTTAGCACTAAATCCATAATGCCAGACACCAAGAGGATCAGCTGCTAATACCAATTTTAAAGTCATTGGTTTGACTCGGCCGGGGATGGAACCACGCACCTCCCGATCTCTGAGCAAGTGTCTTACCGCCAGGCCACAGAGCTGGTGTGTATACAGCGTATAATAATATTAACAACGCCACAAAGACTTTGAAAAGAAGTTCCATGGCCTGGGGCTCTACTTAGACCATCCTTCTGACTTGCTAACTTTATCTTGAAACTTTATCCGAATTGCAGCAAAAAACTAATAATTGGGAATAAGAATAGAAGACAAAATTATCGTTCTTGTCAGCAAGCAGTTAAGTTCGAAGATGGAGTTTGCCATCAGGGACGATAATTTTTTTTGCTCTATCCTCATTCCCAATTCAATCTGGAAGTGGAAGAGCACCAACCTGTTTGTTTATTTGTTAGGTAAAAAAATTGCCCCACTGTTAAACCTAGTGACACCATGACATTGGGTTTACTAAGCTCAAAAAAGATTGTCCAGCTACGTATAGGGCAAAAGCTATGTGATTTATTTACCTCTCAGACATTGCCGCTGTTTAGCATTATTACTGTTTTTAATTTAATGTCCTTACCTCTTTTATTATCTCTATAATTGACCGGTGTTTTACTATACACAAACTAGCAATGAATTTTATGAAAAAAAATGAAATTCCAGGGTTTTCAGTTGAGCATTCTAGTACCAATTTAACAATTATTTGCATTAGAATGTTTACAATTTTTCCTTTGTTAAGAAACTAACTTTAACTTTAAGCACAAAATTGTGATTTTTAAGCAACGCAAGAATTAACATTTGATGACAGTGATTATTCCGCCTGAGGTGTTGCTGTTTTGGGGGTGAATATTTTGTTTCATGGGCATAGCCGTATTGTATTGGTAGCATCGATGGACTGCCTAGGGACTACAAAATACACCGCCAACTTCCCACTACAATCGAGCGCTTCAATCCTCGCAAAGGGATCGGGATTGAAACCATTTGTGGCATCTTGGTCTAGGCGTAGAACATCGCCTTTCAGACCAAGAGGTCTTGGGTTCGAATCCGTGCTCCGCAGATCGACGCCGAACCTAAAGCCCGAAACCATGGATCTTGTATTCTTGTAACTAGAGACAAAAAAGAGAATGAACCCACTTTAAAATTGTCTTAAATTAAAGTATTTTTTTTAATTTCACTCAATTGGTCTAGTTACGAGCTAATAAACTCAGTAAGACACTCGCTCAGAGACCGGGATGTGCGTGGTTCGATCCCCGGCCGAGTCAAACCTAAGACTTTAAAATTGGTACTAACAGCTGATGCGCCTCTGGTATTATGGATTTAGTGCTAAGTCTGGTTGGACCGGTGTCAGAATAATGTGACTGGGTGTGGTGTACGCAAGCGTTCATTAAATCACAGAGTGGTAGCACACTTTCAATGGCGTCCGCGTCGACTGATATAACCTCGAAGTTGACTGGGGCGTTAAATTCAAACAACCAATCTACTCTCAAAAAAGTGCATTTCAAACGAGAGTGCTGGTGTCTCTGGTTTTAGTGTTTCTGGTTTTCAGAACCTAATCGTTGTTCATCATTACATATTAATGTAAAATCTGAGCACTCAATTAGCCTGACATAAGGGTGGCATCTTGGTCTAGGTGTAGATACTCAGCTTTCAGACCGAAAGTTCCAGGGTTCGAATCCGTGCCTAGCAGATTGGTGCTTAGTCCTTGGGGAAACAAAGAACAAAACTACGGCTCTTTACTCTCAGTCACGCTCTCGACTCAATGAGTCGCTTCATTAGTAGCCTTTTATGCTATGGGCGGTGGTTGGTCGGTTGTTTGAATTTTTAACGTCCCAGTTAATTTCAAGGTTATATCAGAGACGGCATTTGGGACAATTGAAAGCGTGCTGCTACACTGGGATGTAAGGAGCGCTTGCGTACACCACACCCAGTCACATTATTCTGACACCGGGCCGACCAGACTTAAGACTAAATCCATAATGCCAGACGCCAGGCGGATCAGCTACTAATACCAATTTTAAAGTCCTTGGTTTGACTCGGCCGATGATCGAACCACGCACCTCCCGATCTCTGAGCGAGTGTCTTAACGCTTGGCCACAGAGACGGTTATCGGTGGTGAAAGATATTGTCAGAATACTAGATCGGTTTGATTCAGCTGCTACTCCTCTTTGAGTTCGGAAAGTAATTTAGTTGATGATGGCCTGTCAGGCAACCTATGAAAAGCGCATTAGAAGATTTTAGTGCTTTATTCACCATGTGAAAAAAAAACTCTCTTTACTTTACTTTGTACCGAAAGGTGAAATAGAAAACAAAATTGCGATGATTTTGTTTCTAAATTTTTTTTTCTACTTGCCCCATGAGATAGAGGGTGATGTATGTAGCCTATGAATATGTCTCTTGCTGCAGACTAAGTTCAACGTAACATATTAAGCTTTTCTAAGATGCTCGTACGGTTACCTTGTCTGTATATAACATTTTTTTACACCTTATCTTTGCGGCATCCTGTTCTCTAGCATCAACTAAGCATCAGTGTTAGAAGGAGGGAGTGGGAGAGAAAGAGAGAGAGAGAGATAGAGACAGATAGACAGACAGACATACAGTGAGAGAGGAAGACAGACAGATAGAGACAGAGACAGAGACAAAGACAGAGAGACATGGAGAGACAGACGGACAGACACACAGATAGATAGAGATAGAAAGAGAGAGAGGGAGCAGACAGACAGACAGAAAGACAGACAGAGAGACAGAGAGAGACAGACAGACAAAGACAGAGAGAGACAGACAGAGACAGAGGGAGACAGACGGACAAACACAGACACCCAGACACACAAATAGAGAGATAGAGAGACAGACAGAGGGATACAAATAAATTACAATTTTATCATGCTTCCCTAAACGGATCAAGCTTTTAAGCTGAAAGAAAGAGAGACGGAAAAACAGAGAGAGACATAAAGAGAGAGAGGGAAAGAAAGAGAAAGAGAAAAGAGAGAGAGAGCAAGCGGGAGAGAGAGGGAATGAAAAGAGAGAGAGAAAAAGAGAGAGAGAGAGGGAGAGAGAAAAAGAGAAGGGGCAGGACTATGGTACTGGTAAGGCATAGTTCTATCGTGCATTCCTTAGCTAGATCTAGCGTTTACACCTACGCCCGTTTTATTACTGATAACACAGGCATGCATTTGCCGATTTCAGCTTAGCACACCAAAGGCAGTAACGTGTTAGAAAAAAAGTAGACAAAAAATATAAAACAAAAGTCGGGTGAAAACCTTAACCCGAGGTATTTTCCATCATTCTGTATCGGCTGGGTTGTGAGTAGTCTATGAAGGGTTGTGAGTTTGTTCAATGTGCTCACGTTGTTAGCTGTTAGCATCCTAGAGTATTCTGTATCAGTTTGGTTGTGAGTTGTCTATGCAGGGTTGTGAGTTTGTTCAATGTGCTCACGTTGTTAGCTGTTAGAATCCTAGAGCTGGCTCAACTCTTTTCCTACCCCTACATGTCTACATTTCCTGATCGAGTCAAACAGGTTCAAATTGTGAGCCGTTGTCTGTTTTGAGGATTTGTTGTGACGTTAGTTTTGAAGGCCGCGGTTGGCTTCTTTCATTTTTTTTGCTTGCTTGATTGAATAGTAAAAAAGAGTAAAGAGCGTTTTTTATAAAGCGCTTATCTACTTATGTGCTCTAAGCGTTTTACATGGGTTCCCCGACAGGCCATTGCCAACCAAAGCACCTTCTGAACTCACAGAGGAGCAGCTAGTTAAGCGCATCACTCTAGCATTCTGACAAGATCTTTCACTGCCTATAGTCGTGTACTCGTTTAACGTATGAGTCAGGCAAAGGAATGTGTGTAAAAAAAGTCTTCCTCAAGGACTAAACGTCGACCAGCCGAAAGCCGAAGGATTCTAGAATCGCCTTTACAACTTAAACGTTTTAATAGAAATAGTGGTAATTAGGACAACACTACAGTGTAAAGATTTTTCTCCATTTATTATCGGGTCTAAAAAAACCTTAGAGGAAACTTTTCATGTGGGAGTCTCGAAAATTGTTTCCTCAGGCTTTGTTAATATCATGGCAACAGACCTGAGTGTCGCCTGGCCGCCCTATTAAAGCAGCCTATGAACGGGTATTTTGATTTTAGCACTAAAGCCAGAGGAAATTATGACGCAAAAATTAATTTGTGACACTTCTAGGGTTAGGCTCTTTACTCAGTTATCGCAATTTAGGCCCTAAACAGTGGGGGAGGGGGGGGGCGTAGACAAATTTGAGCAGTTGCGGCTACAAAAATCTATCTTACAACTGAAGGGGAGGGAGAGTTGCACTAATATGTAGATCTTTAGCTGTTGTTTCAAACAATCTACTTGTAAACAGTTAGTGTCCTAAAATGCTGTATATATTCATTGCAAAATCTAAAACCGTATAGTGTTTGCAGAATTTGATATTAAAACGTTGGGCAAAAATGCTACTTTCGCACAATGAAGAAAATGACTTCCTGTCATCTGGTATAAAATATTAAAACGGCTAAATCCGGTTCAAAAGCTGTATTTTACAAAATACTGCTAATACCTTTTTCAGTCCAGAAATTCCGGTATTCTTGCTGCGCTACAGAGCCAGATTGATGTTAAACGATTCGTCTGCGTTTGAAAATATGAAAATAAGCGAGATCAAGGTTAAACAAGAGATGTCAACGACGGCCAAACAAGACTTAGCTCCCCCCATTCCAGATAAGCTCTACAAAAGCAACTTTGAAATCCATAATGCCAGACACTAGGCGGATCAGCTGCTAATACCAATTTTAAAGTCCTTGGTTTGACTCGACCGGGGATCGAACCACGCACCTCCCGATCTCGGAGCGAGTGTCTTACCGCTAGGCCACAGAGCCGGTTGCCCTTCCGACGGAAGAAAACGTGACACTTAGAGCTTAAAATGGAGCGTAAAACCTAGGCTACACCTAGGACAGATGCAGAGTCTCTGCTTCAAAACTAACCTTAGCATGTTTTGTTTTTCTATACGTTATCGCTTTTGTTTGCTCACTCACTTGTATGTATTGATGCTGTGGCTAAAAAGAAGAACCTGAAGAGGACAATAAGTAATAGCGAATTTTGTATCTTGAATCTTTTTAGGTAATTTTTTGTCGTTGACAATGTCTGAATGTCGCTTTTAAAACAAAAAGTTTTATTTCTCCCCGCGTATTGATTGAAAATTGTTAACACTTACATATTTTCTTCATTTTGTTTGGCAATCTTATGAAAACCCTATAATGGGAAGGCATTTTCAAGAGGCGGAGTGGCTAAAATAATAGTATAAGCCACGTTTCTGTCAGTGGCAAGGGGTTGGGTGCCGAGGCTAGTAAATATAGTAACTTTAAGTAGAAGGTTTGAATCACATGAAAGACAGTCATATTTCGAGAAGTTCTCTTTAGAGCATACATGACTGTATCCACTGCTAATTTCCTTCCTTAAAAGCTCTTGAGCATCAGAAAAGCTGAGTCGCAAAATATGATGCAGCAAGCTCAACTAATATTTCATTGAGGTGAATAGGATTGTTTGAAGAAAAAAAAGTACTTATCTTTCTCGTCTATAAAAAGTTCTTTTCTTATCTTTCTCGAAGTGAATCATCTTTTGGTTTTACCGGTGTGAACTCTACCATCGACCTCGAATCTCGATCTCTTATCCTTGGTCTGAGCGGTTTTTTTTCCTCTTTTCTTGCTAATACATGCTTATTCAGATTCGATACAAAGAGCGCTTACTAACTGCATGCTTTTGAGGTGAGGCATAACGGTGCACAATATTTGATAAGCGAAACGATATAAAGAGAAAAACGAAACAAGCGAGAGAGAGAGAGTGTGTTTCGGCGTGCGATAAAAAGCAACCCCGGAAAAAAATTTAAAGAACAAGAAAAAAAAGGGAAAAAAGAACACAATAGGATATAGAGATAAAATAGGGAGCAAAAGACAACAAGATAAAAAGAAAAAGGAGAGGATAACAGAGGAAGAGAATACAGAGAAAAAAAATTGAGAAAGAGAACAATAGAGTTAAAGAGAGAAACGAGATTGGGAAGGAAAAAGAGATAATGGGAGGAAAAGAGGAACCAAAAAAAAATAGAAAAGAGAAAGAAAGAGGGAAATATAATTAAGAGAGAATTAGCGAGAAAGAAAAAAAAAGAGAGAAAAGTGTTTAAAAGAACAAGATAGAAAGAGAGAGAGGGGAGAAAGAGACAGACAGGCAGGGACAGAGACACAGAGAGATAGAGAAATATAGAAACAAAGAGTAAAGAATGGATGAGACAGAGCAATAATACCTGTTTAGTGTTTGAACGTGGATTATCCGTGTTTTAATCTCTGAACGATGAATGTAGAAAACTGCCAGATCTAACCAATGGCCAACGGCTACAATCAATGAATTTAATAGTAAGTTACTTTTCGTGTGGAAAACAATGTTTATTCAGTAGGCTACTTTGCACGCCATATGTGCGCTGTCCAGAAAATAAAGTAATATAAGAAAGAATGTAAAGTAAGTTTACAAAATTTTTGAATTCGTAGACAAAATTAAATATCGCAATTAGATAGTCCAAAAGAGTAAGATTTAACAATTTTCACGTTCAATTGCTGTGAATCGATATGCCGTTTTTTTCTCAACTTTCAAGCATTAAAAATGCTTAGAATTTAGCCAGGTTTTGGGACAAGATACTTGGTTTTCTTTGTACTTAGGAAAGTATGATGAGAAAAGAAAACAGTAAAATGAACTTTTGAAAGGCGTTTTCCCCGTTATCATTTTCAAATTTTGACATATATGACTCAATTGAACTGGTTTCAAGATGATATTCTAAAAAACAAAACAAAAATTTTTTAGTTGAAAAAATGGCTTTCCTAAAATCTGTTACACCCGTTAAAAATGTGTCAATCATTTTCGAAGTTTTGCTAAAAAATTTTTGACGTTCATACATTTTGATCCTTTCTCTATAAAAAAAAGTAAAACAGTTTTCCGAAACTACATGTCGGTAATTAGTGCCCGCTAAAGAGATCTCAACATAATTAATAGAGACCTTGCGCGCCGATGACAATAACGTATGACCTAATGACACCCATAGATTGCGTGTGTTTTGTAGTGAACGATTGGCTGACGGGTCCCTTTAGCCAATCAGCCATCTTGGATTTTCTCCGCTATGGGCTTCGTCCTCCAGAGCAGACCGCGGGAATGAAAACTCCACTAGACTTCTGTAGGTTTACGTCACATCTCCCTAGATTTAGTCTCGCTAGATCAAATCAAAAAGGAGAAGTGAGTCTTTGGCACGTCAATTTATCAATAATGATTGGAAAAGAAAGCTTTGTCTAAAGATCTATAGGATTCTGTCTAGATGGCCTAAAGATTTTAACAGTGAATCGTAGTATCACAGGCTCTCATCACAGAGAGCGACAGATGCCAAGAAAGCCAACAGTACTGCCAGTCTGCTTCATTGAATGCTTTCTGAACCTTTCATTCTTCGTCTTGTTTGAACCTTTGAGGGGGGTCAAGCATCGCGATGGGGTCAAGGCTTTCAAAAATAACCCAATCATTGGCATCATGGGCACTATAGCCTCAGGGTTTAGAGAGTTACCTACAGGAGTCTTGTGGAGTTTTTAGTCACGTGGGCGGGCCCGTAGCGCATAAACTCTATTATCTGATTCATTATTACCACTCTGGTTTATGGTCGCTCTCTCTTAGCTCGACAGTCCTAATCTCAGCAAGGCAACGTCGGTCTAACCTTATATTATGCTTTCTAGGTCTAAAAAAAGCATCTACGTTTTGTCTTCTCCAGGGTCTACTCACAAAAAACATACGCCCTGGACCTTTACTTTATAAAATCATAGCTAGGATTCGAGCTACAATGATCTAATATTATAAGTCAATGGGGCTAAAATGTTTGATCCACAAAAATACATATTGAATATAATTATATCATGGTACTACTTTTTGCTGTGCTATAAATTTAGCCGTCTTGTTATTCAGGTGAAAAGCAGAATTTCAACGTTTCGTGTGTAAAACAAAAAAACAATTAGGGAAAATATTTATCATTTTTGAAAGACATTTTGCAATAAATTATTTAAAACAAACCTCTTGTTAGTCCATCGGTTTTTGGAGGTGGACTATATACCCATGACACCACATATGTGTTGCTTTGTTGACTTCATTGAAAAAAAGTTGTACTATTTTGTGAACACTTAACTTTGGATGTTTTTTGTCTCTTTTTGAGCTATATGTAGGTAATAAGATTCATGTACATGGCCAAAGACATGTAAACACAAAATGTGTTTACGCGAAAAATCATAATTTCGCGTGTTTAATTCAAAGTCTCATTGCAGTCTTCGACGGAGTCCTTAGCTTTACGCAGCATGATTTTTAGGCCCCCATGCTTGATCTAGATTAACAGCATTATATTGACCAGGCTGAATATTTTTGGTTTCAAATTAAGAACGCTGTTGTCAAATGGCTTCGATCTAACTTAAAATACTACCAATTTATGTATTTATTTATCTTATACACAGTAATGTGCAGGGTGTGCTAGGCGCATATCTCAAATTCAAGAATTGCCTGTAGCTGGGTACCTATTTTACTGGTGGGTGGACTGGAAAAACTTAGGGTAATTGCTTTCCCAAGGCAATTGCAACATGGCATGGTCGGGAATCGAACCTGCGACTTCCAGATCTCGAGTCCGACGCGCTAACCACTCTGCCACGTTGCCCCTTTCTCTCTTTATGTCGGTCTGTTTGTCTGTCTGCCTCTCTCTCTCTCTCTCTGTCTCTCTCTCAATCTCTTTCTCTCTCTCTCTTTATATGCCTGCCCAGGAAGTCAAAGACTATATAAGAGGAAAAATTAATGCAGGATCGCTGATGTGCTAACAGGGCCTTTTAGCCAATCGTCTGCTTTAAAAGCTACGCTACCAATGGGTGATACTACGTCATACGTTATCGTTGTCACAATATCTTTATAATTAAATAATTTCAACGTGTTACATTAACTGTAAATAATCATTCTACATGTAGTTTGTTTTTTTAGAAAAAAGTGTGACATTAACTGTGAATATTAATTCTAGTTTGAATCATTCAGAGAAAAATATATTGTCTTATCACCTTATGTATATATCTGTTTCTTTCTCTTCCAGGTTAAGATGCAACACGGAATGGTTGCACCAGGTTAGCGACCTTTTCTGGTGCAGATGGTGAGTAAAGTCAATGTCAGCACTTGCCCTTGATACGCGCACGCTAAATAACTCACCCTGCTCATTCAGTTAACCCTTCGTTGCATGAGGCCAGAAAAAATATTGGATATGGATGAAAATTGTTGTGTAAGTTCATTTTAGCATAAATAATCCACTTATAAAGTAAAATTTTCATATTCCGTCGTAGAGAAGGGGTTAGTTTGTTCTCTAGAAAAGGACGCCATGCACTCAAGCTGATGATTTTTGAAACTTTGTGTCCATCTGAGTGGACGCCATGAAGTTGAAGATTTGTTTTGATTTAAGTAACCTAGCTTTCAAAATGGTATGAAGATGGTTAAATGTTAAAGTGAAAGACTAGGCTCCTCTTGCTTGCCAGAGGTAAAAAGTGGTATCACAAGATTGCACTTGTGAAAAAAAAAACTATTTATTTTTGTAAAGGGAAATTTATGGCAGACCTAAAAACGTGTCCACTGTGGTGGCCATAATGCAACAAAGGGTTAACCAAACTGCCCTAGAAACCTGCTCAGCCTTGCTTTATCCTCAGTAAATACATGCGATAAGGTGAAAAAAGTTAATGTGTTAGGACTGGAAAGGGGTAATGATATATAACTTGCAAGTACGTTTAGTCTTTGTAAAGCGTTTATATTTCGTATTGCACAAAAGTAATAGCAAGTTTACTTTGTATAGCATCCTACTAATTGCCGTCTGCAGCCTCTGGAAGACAGCACTAAAAAATATGGACTTTTACTACTGCCGTCTTGGATGTGTAGCTGTTTAACTTTGCTTTGTATTACTTACTTACTTCCTGCCCCTCTTGCTATTGGCACCTAGGGCAGCAACAAATACCCTCCATCGCACGCGGTCCCGAGCCAGCGTTCTCAGGGTGTCCCATGACTGTCCCATGACTGTCCCATGGTTTCTGCCTCTGCTTTCACTGTCCTTCTCCAGGTGATCTTGGGGCGTCCACGTTTCCTGTGCCCCTCTGGTTTGTACTGTCCCTCTCCAAGTGATCTTGGGGCGTCCATGTTTCCTGCGTCCCTCTGGCTTCCACTGAACTGCCACTCTGGGGATAGCATTCTGGTCTTTGCGCAGTACATGGCCTATCCATCTCCATCTTTTTTGTACAATAATATTTTCTATTGCTCTCCTGTTGGCAATGGTCAAGAAAGTCTTGTTTTGATATTTTTTGAGGCCAAAAGATCCTAGGAATTTTTCTAAGGCTTTTTGTGTGGAAGGATGATGGTTTTTTTAGGTTATTTGCTGTCATGCGCCAGTATCCTGATCCGTACAGCAGAGTTGAGAGAATACATCTTTGTATTGCATCCTATAAATTGCCGTCCGGAGCCGTATGGAGCCGTCTGGAAAAAAGTTCAAGCTAAAGTTTAAGTTCAAATAATATTTTATTGTTCTCATAAGGCTCATTGTTTTGGTTTTACAGCATGAAAATACAGACGATACATAAGCGTGTTTACAGGTAAACAAATATCACTGAATTTCATACTGTCACATACACTAGCTACCGAACAATTTCAACATTTTTAGACATGCAAATAATGTAGACCATAGATTCCC